>VXBB01010406.1:174220-217977 GCA_013399915.1 Illadopsis cleaveri
ATTTGGGTGGGAAGTTGCCTCCTTTGATCACCTAGTCCAAATCCTTGCTCACTGCCTTCATCTTTACATCATCCCATGCAGTCAGGGCACCAGGCCAGGCAAATCTCTGAGCAAGTGGATTACTGCAAAAACATCATTAATGCAAGATGTCAGCTGGAATTTCCACATCTTTGTATCCCTGCTTCTCTGAAGCTTTTTTTTTTTTCTCTCTTTTGAATAGCACCTTTTAGATCAGCAGAGTGCATGAAACCTCTGAAGCATCTTTTACACCCAAGCAGATTAAATGGGATATGTGGTGGGAATCAGTGATGTTTGTGTGGGAGATCAGAATGTAAACAAACTTCCCATTTGTATTTGAAAGTCTTGAGCAATTTCCCAGAGACTGTTCAAGGCCTGTTTCAGAAACTGTTGAAATAAATGAATAGTTGGAGCCTGGTGGACTGAAGCCATTTGCTTCAGTCTGTTTAAGCTTCTGTGATGTGATGGGAATAATTTGGTTTGCAGAGACAAAGTCATAAATTAATTTCCATTATGGGACTCATTTATATATTATATTATTACTTTCTATTTTCATCTAAGACACAGGTCAAAATCATGTGCTAGCTTTTTGAGACAGTGAATCTTGATATCATTTGTGGTGAAATGCATTTTGTAAGCACATAAAATGTCATTACACCAAAGCATCTTTTGGCTTTGGACCTTTTTAACTTGCCTCCTCATTGGGGCCTGTGGTCATTTTTTCACTCAGGCTTTTCCTGGGATGCTCAGGGAGGAATTCTGCTGCCAACAGAATTTGTTCAAACTTGCTTTCACAGAAGCCTTTCTGGATTCACTATGTACTCTTGTGCTGTCCGTGAGCCTGTTAAACCCAGCTTTTAGAATGAATTTAGAGGATAAAATAACAGGATTTTTGACATGAAATATGCTTGTCAGGTGCAGGTCTGGGACATTTGTGCTGCTTTGTGCTAAATGCTGCTCCAGCCCATCCCAGTATGGCCACAGACACCACAACCCTTTGCTGGTTTTCAGTGGGTGACCCCTGGGTTGGCACTATAGGTCTCCTGAGGGCACAAATGACTTCCCCCAAAGTGTCTGGGTCACTGTGTCTTTCTTCCTCTCACATTTTAGTCTCCAGATGGGAAACTCTTACTGGCTGCTGACAGGCAGAGCCACGTGCACAGCTCCGTGGTTACTTGAAATGCAGCAGCATCATCTGAGCCTCCAAAATCACTTGTGGGCTCTTTATTTTTTGCTGGTACAAATTGTGATTGGGTTTGCGTGTGTGAAATATTTATCAGAAAGGGTGAATTTTAAAAAACGTGTAGGCAGAGGGTTGTAAGTGTGTGTAACGGGTTTGGGGGTTTAGTGGGGTTTTTTTCAAGTAGTTCAGTGGGTAAAGAAGAGCAGCTGAGAAGCTTCTTTTGAGAGGATGTGCATTCCAAACTTCCACCATTCCACCAATGGGCATTCCAAGCATAATGATGGAGTTCTGTCTACTTAATTACTGTTAAAAATGATTCATTGCCTTTTCCACTGAGGGAATGTTTTGGTAGTGGAAGAATTAGGATGATACCTTGAAGAAATAAAGAATTTGTATTTTTTTTATTATTATTATTTTTTTTTTAGTTAATAAAACAAAGTCTGCAAAGGTCTCTTTCTCTGGTATTGGTTTTTTTTTTCCCTTTTGCACCTTCCTATGGGAAGGCTGTTCTGCTGAATGTGCTTCAGCTCATGCATCTGCCAGCTTACAATGCACAGATTATTTTACTATTATATTGTATTGTATTATATTATATTACATTATGTTATTTTTCAACCCATTGCATAACTGTGCATTTCAGGAAAAAAAAAAAAAAAAGCTTTTATCCAGCCTCTTTAGACTATTTTAAAAGACATTCTGTCTATGAGATCATATTACTTCATAAATTAATTCTCTCAAAGTAATTTCCATCCCAACCTGCCCAGTAACCAGATGATAATAAAGGATGATTTTCAAAAATACAGAATTCTGAGGCTTTTCCCAAGGCCCAAAGTGGATAGAGCAGAGTTGTTGAAATTGTGGGTTGTCCCATGGGACAGTTGTTCTTGCATTTGGTTTATTGGATCAGCAGATTTCATTGATGTAGCATAGACCCAGCCTCCTCATCTGTCTATTTCTATTTTCTGCTTTCACTTATTTATGAAGGACATGGGAGAAAAAAGCTCAGTGCAGGAACATTTTGTGGAATAGCGGAAGGAAAATAAGAACCTCAGGTTTTGCAGTGAAAGACTGCAGAAAATAGGTGGAAAGATTGGATTGAAGAAGAGAAAAAGACACAAATTTGTGCCTGCAAAACAGCTTTACTCTTTGTTTCCAGAGCTTTTTTCCAAACACTCAGCTGCTAAAACAAAAATTAGTTTTTGAGTGTTTTAAAGGGAACACAGGTGATTATGAAATGAATTGGCACAGTTGGAATAGATATCTCCTTTCCTAGTTTGCAAACTCCCCCCTGCCAAAGCTTGAAGTGGAAGTCGAGAGAGATTTCCCTCAAGTTATTCACACCTGGCAAAGTTTTGCTGAATAACATCAAACTGAAACTGTCAGACAAACCTGCTTGAGCTCTGATGTCTCACAGTTTAACGACCCTTCCTGCAGTCATTCACCTTCTGGATGAAATATTGAAGAAGGGTAAAAGAAATAGTGCCACTGAAATCCTTATAAGCTGTTGACAATTCCCAAGTTATTGCTTTGTAATCATGCTCCAGTTTTACCCCTTGAGGTGCTGAAGACTGTGAAGATGAGGTTCTGCTCTGCTGGTTTCTTTTTGTTCTCTAGTATTTCCGTCAGACTCAGAGTTAAATAACCTCCACCTCTCCTATCAATATTTTTATTTTATTTATCTTCCAATAAATCTTTTCAGTCCCAGCTTTTGTAACTGTGCCTTTTCAACAAAGCTGCTATAAACAGTCATTTACAGGTTCTGTTTCTGAGGCAGCTTTTAAAAAAATGTGTTGTATATATTTGCTCCTGCTCTAAATGTTAAATACCATTGCACGGAACGATGGGAACAGATGGGGTGCTGCATAAGCTGTTTATCATATTACACATTTATCACTTTACACTAGTGAAGTGTACATGTGTTTGATTAATATTGACTTTTGATTTATTTGGAGGGCTCTATTTTTTGACAGCATTAGGGATTACATTGTATTCCTTACCGGCTTCCAAGCTTGAAATTTAATTCCAGTAAAAATAGAATGGATGCATTCCATAATTCTTAATTACATGATTTTTTTTTTTCCCCTGTGGAAAAGAATTACCTGGTTGAGGCTTTAATACTGGAAGGAATTCAGAAGTAAATGGACAATGCTGTTTGCTTCAGTATTTTAGGCAGATTAAATTTAGATGCCGTTGGTCCAGCTAAATAAATATCTCTTGGAATTAAATACCAGATGCTAAGGAGGTGTAAAATAAAGCAAACCAGCAAGAGTCCTATTTAAATCAATATTCTTTTATACCCTCCACCTACAGAACGAGAGAACTTCGTCTTTGCCTGCTCAACAGGTCTGGATGTTCAGCATGTGTTCCACCTACCTCACAGTACATGGAACCAAAAAAGCCCCTCCAGAAGCACCCTGAGCTCAGGCACAGAGCACACAGCTCGTCCCTCAGGCTCCCCACTGCAGCACTGCATTGAAAAGATGGTTCACCAATGCTTTGCTTCATTAAAATGCATTTTGGCTCAGCTGAAGCCTGGAAAAAGGGAAGTTTTTTTTTTTTTTCCTTCCAGACAATGGATGGAAAAATGATTTCGAGTTGGAGTGGGGTGGCTTGTGCTGTTTGTTCTGCTAAACAGCAATAATATTTAATGAGAGATTCTGCTCTTAACTGTAAATCCTTTAGAGTGTGAGATGCCCAGCCTGTCAGAATAAATAGAGGAGGCTAAAAACACTTACTTTGGAAATGACTGTTCATTTTGGAAGGCACTGAGTGATCTCAGTGAAATATTACTGAGTCAGTGGAATTTTGGAGAGAGATCAACTTCCCAGCATGTATCCTGGCAGCAGCTCTTCCTCCATTCCTCAATATCTTTTATGTTCAAATAGCACAGGCAGCACTTCAGTCTTACATGCTGTCATCATTCAAATTTCAGATAACTTTCAGTGACTCCTTATAGATTGAATGAATAAATAAATTACTTTTAGCCATGCTTATTTACAGTTTTTTATGCCTCTGCTTTCTTCTATGTCTATTAATTGATATTATGAAAAGACATATCCAGCAAAAAGGATGATTTAGCACTAGGAATTACTAGAGAGTACTTCTTTTTTTTTTTTTTTTCTTTCCTTAAGCTGTGTTGCAATGCAGTTTAAAGTTTAATTGGCATGACCACAGTAGCTGCTCAGGGCTTAATGTATTTAACTTCTTTTTCCAGTTTCTTTTTGACACTCTTTGGGCCTGCTATGGCTCTGTTGCCTTTGCTTCCAGGACAGGAGATCCTTCCAGAAACTTGCAGAAGGAAAACTAGTTGTTGTAAATAAAATATGTGAAGGGCAGGATTTAGTTGAATTTATCTAGGTGTGCATTTCCCAGAGGAGGAGCTTTGTTTTCTGGTCATCGTGTCAGCTATGCACTGTTCCTCAAACATATGTTTTCATTAAAAGGCACTGACTAGAAATTCTGTTTCTGCCTGTTCCTTCCACGTTCTGTTTATAAAAATGATAGAACAAGAATTTTCTGCATTTTGGTCTGAATGACTCCTTCCTTTCTGTGCAGGTTAATAATGAGAATGTAGTGAAAGTTGGCCACAGGCAGGTGGTGAACATGATTCGACAGGGGGGCAATCACCTCGTGCTGAAGGTTGTCACAGTAACCAGGAATCTTGATCCAGATGACACAGCAAGGAAGAAAGGTACATTTTTCTCTCCTCCCAATGGACTCTCCTGCTCTTCCTTCACAAAAAACCAAGCGTGGGCATGAAATTGCTCTTTTCTAAATTCTGATTTATTAGGCTTTGCTTCTAAAATTTGAAACGCCCTGTTGTTGTTTAATTTGGAGTGATTCAATTCTGTTGGGTTCGACATTAACACCTGGCAAAAAGAGCAATATTCTCTCATCATGCTTGGCATTAAAGTTCATCCTTTTGGGTTTTTCACATGTATATGTTTGAGGGTCTTGTAGTAAAATTTCTTGCAGTAGTGAGAGAGGGAAAACACTAAGAACAGATGATCTTTTATTAATTTCAAATGTCCTGGAGTTGGGAGTAGTTCAGCAGCGTGCTTCTCACCCACCCACCATGAAAACTTCACCTTCCAAGAAAAGAGGAAACAGAAGAGGAATTTACACTGTTTCCTTCACCTTGGATGCCCCTGAGTTTGGTTTCCCAGCTGTGCTGGGAAGTCATTAGGCTCTCATAATTATCATTAAGCAGGAAAGATTGCTGCTGCTCACTGGTGCTCCATACAGCAGCAGCACAGAGATGAAAGTTCCTGTTCCTCCCCCAGCCCCGTGAGTTTTCACTCACACACACCTGGCTCTCCAACATGGGAGCAGGTGAGGAGCTGCCACTCCAGGACTCCCTCCTGCTCCATGAAACTAGAACTTTCTGTCCGTGCTGGAAGTGTTTTTCACCTCTACTGCTTATTAAAAATAATAATAATTAAAAAAAAAAAAAAAAGTGAGACCAGCTGGTGGGGTGGAGGGGAAAAGCTGTATTAAACTAAGTCGTGTCCCAGCATGGTCCTGAGTTATTTTTGGCTTGATGGAATTACTGTTCACACATTTTAAACAAACCTTTTTGTCTCTGCCTTTTGGTATAGATCATATTGACCTTAAATGTAGCGACAGGACAAATGGCAATGCTTTAAACTGAAAGGCAGCAGGTTTAGACTAAATATTAGTGGGAAATTATTAACTGTGGAGGTGGTGAGGCCTGGAACAGCTGTCCAGAAAAGCTGTGGCTGCCCCATCCCTGGAAGGGTTCCAGGCCAGGGTGGATGGGACTTGGAGCAACCTGGGGTGGTGGAAGGTGCCCCTGCCTGTGGCAGAGGGGTTGGAATGAGATGATCTTTTCTGACCACCAGAAATATTTATTATCAGGATACTAAAGCACAGATTGTGGTTTCTGTGCTAGATTATTGCCTTGATACTTGAAGACCTTGTATATTCTGAGGATCCCCATTTCCCTTTAGAGTCACCTTAACAACTCAGATACATTTGAACGTTCTTTCCTGTACTTCTCAGATTGTACAATTTCTCCAAAGATTAAATTAATCTGCCAGGGATTGGCTGGTGCCCAGGAGGTTTTTAGCCCTGCATATTTCTCAGAAGGGGCACCACTGCTGCGAGGTCCTTTCTCTAAGAAAGCCCTTTTCCTGCTGGGAAACAGAAGTGCACAGTTATTTAGCTTTAAATGTTTCTATGTATCCTGTTACATAAAAGCTTGCGGATGTGTCAAGCAACCTACGCTAGAGCCAGAAACAGTGGAGAAATTCAGTCCATGAAAAGCATCTCAGGGCTTTTTCCTCCGCATGTAGGTATTTATTCTCGCCTCATTGCATGGAGCTTATTCTTTTAAATGGCTATGGAACTGTGGCTGTGAGCACAGGGCTTCCAGAGGGTGTGTTTTGGTTGACATTTGTGTGTTTTTCTTTTCCATGCACAGCCCCACCACCTCCTAAGCGAGCTCCAACCACTGCACTGACCCTGCGGTCTAAGTCCATGACCTCAGAGCTTGAAGAGCTTGGTAAGAAAGTGTTTTTTGGCGAGCATGCTGGCTTGGTGGAGATGTAAATATCTTATCTATATGTCTCTATGTGAAATTGGTGAAGGGAGCTGCACTGTGTACAGTGTCTAGAGCAGAGGAGGTTTTAAGAATGCTGCATCTTTGGAGAGTTCAAAACGTGCATGACTCGCATGAATGATTTTTGTGGAGACTTGTGCCTTTACTGCTGCGCAAGGGAATGTTGATACATTTTATGCATCATCCAAGTTTGGCACATCTACCAAAAAAAAAAGAAAAAAAAAAAGAAAAAAATTTTAAAAAAAGAAAATAATGCTGTATCATGTTTTGTTAGCTTTGCTTTCTAAATTTTCAGTTCATCTAATACTGTTTTATTTTAAATTTCTGTGGCCTCTCATTAGTGGATAAAGGTAAGCTGCCAGAAGCTGTTGTTAAAAGGTGACAGTGTTAAAGCAGCTTCAACTTCAACTTGTTTCATTTGAATTGAGAAAGTGCATATTATGATATCACTTTGACTTCTGTGCATGATATAAACTTAATTCCTCTCACTATTGGTAATAAAAAATTACTGAGCATTCAGTCTTTTATTTGCTAATTTTGAGAAATGTGGTTGTAGATTCCTTTGCTTGGTCATCCACATTCTAGACATGCATAATTCTTCAGGAATTTGTATTCATTTTCTAGAAATGAGGAAGGTAATTGTTCTTTTCTTCCTGGTTTTAATCTGTTAGGTCATTAAAAGGTAGAATTTCTGCAGCTAGACGAAGACATGGAAATAGGAATAAATCATATATAAACAGAGAAAAGCCCAGTGCATATTTCTGTGTGGCTATAACAGTAAAACAGTGTGTTTAGCAAGTGAGAAATGGGTAAAAAACCAAACCACATCCCTCACTGCAGAGTAATAGATGATAATAACCCACACAATAAAACCATTTCTCCATGTAATTCTACAGTGATTTAAATACTGAATTTTATAATCTCAGGGTTTTCCTGACATGGGCTCATCTGAAGGCCAACTGGAAGGAATTATAGCTTTGTGGCCCCCTTTTTTTCCTCTGGAAGTCAGTGTTTTCTGGGGCAGATGGACCCCATCCATCCTTTAGTGAGTCAAGTCACGTAGCTCCAGTGGGAAGTCTCCCAGCAAAGTGGGTAGTGTCTTCTCTGTGGTCTAACAACCAAATGAAGACCAAAAAAACCACCCCAGTCTGATTGTTTTGCTCCAGCAGGCCTCAGAAAATCTGTTTTTTATGTACAAGGAAGTTTAGGAGGTTAAGTCAAGGTATCAACAGCTTGTGAATGCTCCATCATTTCCCTTCCAGGATTAAAATGTAAAATATTATTTCTGGAGCACACTTTGTGGGTCTGGGTGTTTTTCATTTGCTTTTCTTTCATGGAGTGCTGAGAGCTTGTAAAACCTGGCTGGTTTATCAACCTCCTTTCCCAAGGGGAGAGCAATACTTTGGTACCATTTTTGTCCCTTTGTTATCCTCTTCTGCCAGTTGCTTTCAAGCTGAGGATATTCTTCTATTTCTCTCACTTTTCAATCTTCCACAGGAGATACTGGTCTTAAAGCAGAAGCAGCACTTCCCTAGGGGAGAACAGCTTGTTAATAGTAATGCCCCCAGAGGAGACCATCACATTTTAGCTTTCCCACACCCCTGCTCAGGTTGTGGCCCTTGCTCTGCTGTTTGTCCTCACCACGTGGCAGAAACCAATGCAACTCCTTTAACAAACAGCCACAGGACATATTTCCATTTTTAAGCACATTTCCCATTCATAGCTTTTTCCAGATGGAGCAGCCATTGCAGTTGGCAGGAGTTTTCTGTTCTGAGGAATAGTCCTGCACCATCTTCCAGAGGTGTTTGTCCCCTAGGAAAGCTGTAGTAGTGGCAGAAATTTGCTTTCTTCCTGAAAAAGTCTGTAAATGCCACTTCTTTGACACTGAACATTTGCCACCCTAGCAGACAACGTGACTGCTGTTCTAAATAACATCTGTGGTCTAGCTATTTTCATATTTGTCCTGGAAAGGGGGCTGTTACCAGAAGGGACAAGGATTCTTAAATTGCACAGCAACTGAACAAGCTTCCACAGGGAAAATATTCTCCCTATCATCAGTTAAAAGTTGTCTCCTGACATAAAACACAGCTTGTATGTGTGTATTTATCTATAATTTATATATCCCTCTATGTATTTGTGTATATACTGGGCATCTGTCAGAGCTATGAGAACACCCACATTTTTACAGCCATTGAACTCTCTAATGAACGAGCATTTCTTTCATGCCATATATGTGCAAACCAAATAGGAAGTACCTATAAATGAGCACTGTGGATGTTCTCATCAATACCTATGTGTAACCCTTTTTCCTGAACTGGAGAAGCTCATGGTCTCAATAATGTCTCGTGACAAAGAATCCCACAGGCTGATTTTGTGCTGTGTACAGATGTATTTCCTTTTTATTGGTTTTGAATGTGATGCCTTTGATTTTATTGAATGTCCCTTGTTATGTAATAGAAGAAAAAGGGAAATAGAAGCTCCCCATTTGTTTTCCCTTAGAGTGCATAGTTTTGTAATGTCTTAGTTAAGTTAAACATAATTTAAAAAAAACCAAACCCAAAACAGTTATCCATCTTGCAGCCATTACAGTCATTCCTTTGCCTGGCTCTGAATCCTACCTATAGTTTTATTGACATGTTTTGAGCTATGCTATTCTTCATAATACAGAGCAGACCATCTGAGCTGTTCTCTTTCAAATTAATTAATCCGAGAGATGCCAGTGTGCTAATGATTCCTTTCCATTTCAATCTGCAAAGATTTGGAAATGTCTGATGTTGTTATAGTTTGACAGCCCTGGTATCAATAATTTGCCCCAATTACTGTTTTTAAAGAAGAAGTTTGGAAAAAAAAAATAAAAATCTGCATGTATCCCTAATACCTGCAGGGGAGAAATTCCTCGTAGTTATCATAAACCCTGATAAAAACAGCTTGGCAAAAGCAGATTTTATCTACTGTGGTTTGAGAGATGCCTGTTTAGCAGAGGTGAGCAGGGAGAGACTGACGTCTTAGAGGGAAGGATAATGTTTGAGCTCAGAAATGACAGACGAGGATTTAGCATATAAAAAAATTACCTTCAGAATTGATTCACAGTTCATTCCCTTTCTATTTCCAAGCTTCAGTACGGAAGAAGAAGGGTAAGGGGAAGCATTTTGTCTCTTGTTTAACCTGTTTCTCACCTTTCCATAGTGAAGGATAATAACAATGTTAATGTTGGCATATGGTCCAGTTTATTTTATGGTGTCAAACGTACATTAATTATTGTATATGTTTTTTTAGTTATTTAGTTAATAAATTGCAAACACACTAAGAAACTCAAACAGAAGACCACATTTGAAAATATCCCCCGCATTTCTTCCTTTTGTCTCCTTTCCTTCACCTTGCCTTTTTTTTTTTTCCTTCTCTGTACCCGACTCTCCTCCAACCCCTTCCATCTCATCTCCTCACAGTTCCTGTGCTGACTGGCAGTCACAGAGAGTTAGTGGCCAGTGACACCCCAGTGCAGTCCCACATTAGTAGTCCCGCTTGTCTCCCGAGCGGCCACACGCTGTCCCGTGCCCACACGGTGTCTGTCTCAGGAGTCAGGGGTCTTGCACACCACACCTGAGCTTCTCACCCCCTAGAAATGCTGCTCTGTCCGGTAGAACATCTTCCACGCTGTCCTGTATGCATGGAGTGCCCTCCCTGGACTGATTCATGAGGCCACCCACCACCTTCTCCTTGAAATCTCTCCCAAAGACCCACCTTCCCTAGATCCCCACTGAGCAATCATCCCAGCACTGATGGCGAGGCAGGGGGGCAGGTAGAAATAGCAGTGCTATTTTAATAGTTTTCATAAATGTATTTTTCTGTACAGAGAGTTTGTTTGTGTTGAGCTGTACTTTTACCATGCTCCTGTACGTCATTTTTGCTTCCCTAGACTGTGAGCTCTCCCGAGCTGGGGCTGTTCATTTCCATGTCCTCATGGAATCTGGCCCAAGGGAGAGTCTCCCACTTCCCTGAGCCCCTGGGTGGTAGCTGGGTAAAAACAGGCTGTGTCCTGCTCTTGGATGAGGTTCAGTGTCATGGAAAGGAAATCGAGGCTGTAGGCAGTGTCTTCTCTCAACAGGGAAGCTTTTCCTCTTTGACATTTAATAGGATGGAGTTGGGTTTTTTTCCACTCTTTATTTTCCTGCTCTTTCCTGACCTCCTTTCAGGTGGTTACTAGAGGTTCCAGCAAGGGATATTTGCCATTCTCCATTCAGGGAATATGACAGAATAAACCATATTGCTACTGAAAAATACGTTTTGGCAGCATATATTAAAAAAAAAAATCTTTGGGTTGTTGTGTAGAGTCTTCTGTCAACCAAAAATTCAGTTTTCTGGGTCAGAGATGAGGGAGGTATTAAGATTAAAATAATGGCTTTTGTGGTTCTGTCTGACTGATCTCGTTGGTTATCTCTGGAGATGGATTCTGGTTCATTGGGAGAGCAGGGGAAAGGAAGGCAGGACAGGATATAGGCTGTATTTTTTGATATTCAGGATAGAGGACAGGGTATTTGTGTCCAAACAGCTGATAGAATCCTTAGGTTTGGATCAGTGTGGCATGGGCAGTTCTGTCATTTTACTGCACTTACAAAGCATGAATAACTAAAATTTTACTTCATCTGTGCCACTGGCTTTCTGCTTGCAGTAGCTGCCTCACTCAGAGGTAGCTTCCAACCTTGAAATGTGTGTGTGGAGGGGCCGTGTTTCCTAATTACTTTCTGGATTTTGTGGGATACCTGGGATAGGGGAGAGCTGTTTTTCTTTCTTGTGCCTTGTAGTTTTCCAAGAACCATTGTATGAGTAAGTTATGGCAACATGTAAACCAAGAGTTGTGTAGCAGCAGCTTCTTGGAAGTACCACTTAAAATGTGATTTCATTAATATTGAAGAATAACCAGGATATTCGTGTAGCAAATTGAAGTGAAGGTTTGAAAAACTCTGAAAATGAAAGATGAAGGGAAAAATTTGAAGTCGTAATTTTCATCATCATGACGGGAAAATAGGTATCATTAGAGCTTCAAAATCATTATTTTAAAACTTTAAATCTAACTCTGATAATATGTTTATTCAGCTGGTGGAGAGCTTGGTTCTAAACAGCTTTTCCTTCGGTTTTTGTTTTGATTTATGAATAACTTGATGTGGAGGGAGAATTTTAAAATGATATGATCCTTAAGGAACACATCCATAAGCTAAGATCTGTAAACATCTAGATACATGATTTAAAAATCTCCCGCTCCTCAGCTTTCTTTGCTGCCAGCAAATGGGTTTGATTTAGTGAGGAATTTGGGATTTCCAGTGAAAGCTGAAGTGGACAGTGTTGAATTTTAAAATACCAAATATAAAGTCCTGTAAGAGAAGGGACAAAATGAAGAACGGAGCAGGTTAAATTTCCATAGTGAAATGGGAATGACAAGATAAATAATCCTTCTGCATTAACAAATAATCTGCTGGCAGTGTCACATGTGTGTCAGTCATGAGCTGGGGTGGTGCTTTGTTTGTTCATAGATTTGATATGGTAATCAATATAAAATATTGATATATACCATATACTGATAAAGTATGTGTGTTGGTCCTGGTCTTTGGGGTTTGGTGTGGGCTGCAGTACCAACTACAAATAATGGATTTTCTGCTTTGGAAGGTTTAGATTCTATCACCACCTCACAGATGATACAGAATAACTGTGATATCATCAACACAGAATATTGTTACCTGGCATCGAGTCTGACCGGCATTTGAATAGAAAAATATCAGTTGATGGCATTCAAAAGACATATTATTAGCTCTGTCTGCAATAAGCATTCTCACTTCATCCCATTCCTGTCGTCCATTGTTTCAAAGGTGGCACCTTCCAAAGGCATCTGAAACAATGAAATTGCAGAGCAAATATCTATAAATGAATGCCAAGCAGTGGATTAGCTCACAGTGTTCTGTTCTGTTTGAAGAGACCACTCTCAAAGCCGTCTGGGTTCAAAACTCACTTTTTTTATTTCACGGTGGTGGAGTTGATGATGGAGGTTTGTCTGCAGGGAACAATGGGAATACCACCAAAGCAACTTTTACAGCACTCACCACAGCAGCTCCTGAGATAGCTCCCAGCACCTGCAGTGCTTCTCTGTAGGAAGAAGGTTTTCAGATCTTCACCAGACACTATTTCAGAAGATGAGAGCAAAAGGCATCAGGCTTCATGAAGAATTCTTGAAAGTGATCCCTTGTAAGTAATTGATTCGCATTACTTATTTGAAATTCTAATGAGGTGCCAGTGTAGTAATGAGGAAGAGGTTGTCATCGGGTTGTCATTTATCTCAAGCAGAAAGCAGTGACACTGGGTGGAATTTGTCAAGTCTGTGTGAAGAAATGCCAGCCCCCATTTGTGGTTGGTGCAGCAAGGTTGCAGATTTTATGGCTCGTAGTGTAACATGGAGAGTCCAGAGCAGTGTAAGTGTAGGATTAGGACCGTGGCTCCAGTATAAGTAAAACACTTTGTGAGAGAAAAGTATTGAAAATTGGCATGTTTCAGAAAGGGAACAATGCTAAACCTGTGTTTTCCACGAAAAATAACTTGGCCATGTGCTCATTAACAACTTGTGTGACAGAATCCAAACTTAACAGGTAACTCCTGGTACGAAAGACTTCTTCAGACCAGAATTTACCTTTCATGAGATGCTATAACATTTTGGAAACACTGGGAATCCTAAGTAGAGGCTGCTTGAGTCTGTGTGGGTGTTCTCATCTACACTGTTATTATTTTGAATTTATCAGCTTATTCTCGAAGATGTAGCGCCCTGTCATGATACTTGTTTTTCTTTACCACAGGACTGTAATTGGAAAGGTTTTCAAAACCTTTCTGCGTCAGCCAAACAAGACAATGGTATAAAAGAAGTTGGAAAAGGAATTGTAAGTGTTACAGAAAATGTGGGGTTTGTAGCATTTGCAAAGAGACACGTTAGATACGGTGGTTTATGTGAGTGTGACTATGCTCAGATATTATCAATTTAATATCTAAGCACATATTCAAAATCATGAGGGCGTGAGGAACAGTTAAAATTGCATGTATTTCCCAACATGGCACAGTTAGGGCAGTGGAAAACTCTTTCAGCACTTTTAATGTGTTCTCTCTCTTTTTCAGGAGCCAGGGAGATGAAGGACTTATCTCCCTCATCTCAAAACTCCCTTTGCTGCTATTTCTTTTTTTTTTTTTTTTCCTTTTTCCTTCTAATGTTCGCATACCCATGTTAATTAATTTCTAATCTAATTAAAAATAAATGGTTTTAGATAATTCCTCATAGTTTGTTTGGTTTTTCCCCTCGGTGTGGAAGTGTGAGAGTTAAATGTAAGACCAGAGAAGGCTACAAGTATCTTAGATCCTTCACTTTCTTTTTGGTTTCTTTGATTTGATTGCCTTTCTTTTGTGAGTAGGCCAAATTTTCAAATGCTGTCTCTTAAACAGAACATCAAATTGCCACTTAAATTCCACCTGGCTTGCAGGGTAGGAGTGGGTATTGACTATATTCTCTGCTTTGTTTTTGTTCTTGAACAGAAACCACTGTTAGACAATGACCATTCCTCTTTCAAGGTAGGCTGAATTGCAAGGCTTCAGCATTGCAGGTGTATTCTAAATGCCTGTATCATTATTTCCTTAATAATGAACATGCTGTTAAAGAGCTGGTACTTGAAAATTGTATCTCTAGAAAGGAATCTGAACACATCCATTTTCTGCCTTCCTTAAAAATTACTTTTGGTGGTGTGGTTATAATGTGTAAATGTGATTGTGTGTAATATTATGAAGCTATTTTCAGCCCTAAAAACACAAATAAGGCTTTCCTTCAAGAAAGTTTTGAGAGCTCTTTATTGTGAATACCTACCAAGCATTTTCATAAATCATGTAATGGTATTTATAGATACTCAATGTTAAATGATTAATTTTAGTTACTAAAGTTTTTATGTTTTATTGATTTATTTTATATATTTTCATTATTTTATTTTATTTTAGAGTACTTTGTACAATTTACAGTATCCCAGAGAGCAGACAAGTATTATTAGTTAATTTTCATGGAAGGAAAGTGTTTCAAGTGCCTTTTGTGTTTGACTGCATTGCAAAGCGCTTTTATTATATCCTCATTATGCTGACTGCTAAAATAGTATTCTCTGCCTGTTATTTGCAGTATGGTAAATGTGTGGTTTGGGCATGGTGATTCAAGCACAATCCTGCAAATGGCTAATTTGGGGTGGGGCTGGAAGAAGGTAATTCCAGATTAAAATGTAGTGGTGGCAGATTGATGAGGATTAGCCTAACTGCCACATGAAAACTCAGGTCATTCCATTGCTGTGTATTTTTACCTGTACATTTACAGGACGTAACTGTAGGCTGAGCTTGTTGTTTCTTTCCTCTAATTTTGATCATAAACAACAAATCTGGATTTAGAACTTAACCTTTAATGTTCTTACTCTGAATCCATGCTTCAGCTAAGTCTAGTCCTTAAAAGCTCAGTGGTATGTTGAAGGCCTTGTTATACTTTACCTACTTTTGGTCTTTGATGAATTTTTACACATCTGATCCTGTTTGAAGAGTTGAAAAGAAAGCCATTTGTTCTCAGAGGGCACAGATCCATTTTTAACCATTTTAACCAAACAGGAGTCACCTGCTTTTTGCCCAGGGACACTGTCAGCTGAAATTGCTTCTGTGCCAAGCAACACTATCAGATGAGCTCCTGTGGTCTGACCAAACCCTCTTTTGAAATCAGTAGGTCCTCACCTGCCCATTAGCATTGTGAAGCTGGTCTAGAATTTTTGCTCATTTGCTTCTTTGAAAGCCTTGCCGGGATCCCCACACTCACTGTTTGCCCAAATTGTCCTTTAGTAGCTCTCCCACCCACAAGTGTTTTTATCCAGTTACTTCCCAGCTATTCTTTTACAAATTAAGCAGGGCAAGGCCTTTGGCATATATATGGGAAGTGCCAAACACCTAAAAGAAATGCAGTGCAAATAATTGCACCGACTTGATTTAGTTGCTGTCTTTTTCTTTTTCTTTTTTTTTTTTTTTATTTTTTTTCCCCAGACATGGAAACATTTAATTATATGCATAATCACTCCTGGTCTTCATTCTAAAAACAAGCTACTTGTAGTTAAAAATAAAAGAAATAGGGGAAAAAAAATGAATCCATAAGATAAAAAACAACACTAGAACCATATTTTTCTGTAGTTTAAAAGAACCTCTATGCATTTCAAATGGGCACACGTGAAGACCACCTCTTTAGTTTTGGTGCTGCTTCTGTAACTCGTTTTTGTAGATTATTAACAAGGAAGCAAATTTGATCAGCTAACGAAGGAAATTAAACTAAACCTGCAAACTCATATTTAGGGAAGGCGATGGAACAAAACCCTTGCACGTGCAGTGCCTGACACTAAGGGCTGTGTGCCCAAACCTGTTGCCGCCAAGGAAGAACGAATGTCCTGTGTCCCCATCACTTTTCCAAAGGAAAAAATGCATGTGCCCAGTATTTGCCTGCAGATGCTGGACCAGGTGGGTGATCCTACAGCACTGAGGTGCCATTGGCATTGTCTGAAGTGTTGCATAATGCGCCTGGTACAGTTTCTGTCTGTATCTATCTTAGGTATTTACAAGGCACCTATCACCTTGGTACCTAAGCAGTTTGAGAAATGCACCCACCCCAGGAGGGGTGATGAGATACAGACAGAGGCCCAGGTCCAGAGCAGCAGAGGCAGGGCCCGGGAAGCTGCCCCGCTGTGTTCCCGTTGTTGTGGAGCTCCTGGCCCGCTTGTTGTGGCCAAGGGACATCTCCACCCACCTGTCTGTCAGCAGGAAGAGACGGTGCCCCAGCCCTCCCTCCTGTGCAGCTCCGCTGGTGGGCAGTCTGAAAAGGAAAGATAAAGGAAAAGGCAACGATCCGGTAGCAGAGGTGAAACAGGAATGGTGGGATTTCAAAAGGAGGGCTTCTTAAAGAGCAGCACATCTCAGGGGAGGGATCAGCTGCCAGTCCAAGTGGCAGGTAAGGCACAACACAGGCATAAATCTCAAATGTTCTTCAGTGACCAAAAGTTAAAGAAATACTTCTGATGTCTCTAAAGTTTGTGTATATCCAAAGCCCTGCTCTGTTCTTGGCCTCTGTCTCAGTCCTCTCCCCCTGCAGCTGAACCAACCATTCAGTAGTTCTCTGTGTATCTCAACCCAGTAATTGCTACAATCCTAAAAATGCCTAATGACCAACACAAAGGGCTGTCAGTGGTAACGAGCGTTGTGGTGCAAGGAGACCGCACGGAATAGCAGTGCTCCAAAATAATGGACATATTCATCAACCTAAAGGCTGGAATAAACTTGGCTTTGATCAGCATGCTCAGGGCAGGATGGGGAAAACCATAGCTCTCCCCTGCAGGCACACCTGGAGCAGCTCTCCTGTGGCCTCCAGGAGCACCTGCTGATCCACCAGGTCAGATCAGGCTCTGTGTCAGCCCAGGGAAACACCTGGATGAGCAGCAGGAACAGAGAATCTCTCTGGAAGATTCTGCTCCTCTGCAGAAACAGAGAACCTGTCCAACATGGGAGAAAGGGAGGTAGCCAGTACTTTGGTGGAGGCTCACCAGTTCCTATTGCATGGAGCCCCTCAACACCAGATCACTTTTATTCCTTAAACACAAGAGAGTCACTGGGGTAAAACAAAAAACAGCCTTCAGAAACCTGTGAGTCCCAGGAGGCTTTTGGAAATAACTGTGCAGTACCCACAGTGAAGAAACACTAAAGCTGAAGTGCAGTGGGTCACTGACTTCCAGATGTTTCTGCCTCCTTTAGCCCATTTGCATGCTCCTTCCTGAGTCCCTTCCTTGGCCATTTAGGGATGGAGGTGGAAGTCCTGCCCCAGCAGAGGAAGGGACATGAGGCTAGGAATGTGAACCTTGTAAGCTGCAGGGTTGATGGCTGCTATCACTTGGTATAAAGATACCTGTAAAAGACAGAAGTGACCTATTTTGCCTGTGACTCTTATCTATCACTGTGAGCAAAATGCTGCACGTAGGGATGGTGTGTCAGGTGGAAATTGCTAAAAAGATCAGGGAATACAACCTCTTCCCTTTGCTTCACACCCAAGGAAGCTGGCTGTGCTTCTTTGTACCCATTCTATTTAAAGCTTGAAAAGAAAGATTTCTTTTTTTTAAAACCATGTTAACAATGAAGTGGGGTCAGCCATGTTGGTGCATGGTTTGATCCATGGCCAATTTTGACTTCACAGTTATGGTGGCCTCTCTCTCTCTTTTTTTGGAAGTGACCCCTTTTCCAAGGAGTAAAAGGCAGTTAGTTGAGGTCACTCTGTCAGCTGTCCAAACATAAGGACAGATTCTGGCTGAACCCAGTTTTGCAGTACCCCTGCTGTGCCTGGCACACCTCTCCCACAGCCCCAGCCTAGGCACTGGTGCAACCAACTTGACCAAGATCTGCCCAGAACTTAGGGCAACTTTTGGTCAGCAAGGAATGGATTTCTTGGGCAGAGACTCACATGTTCAGTGGCCTCCAGGCAATTTTCCCATGATTGCTCCTTAGTGAAGGAAAGTTTGTGGAAGGCCATGCCTGTAACACACCCTCGGTTCCCCATGCCCCATGGCAATGCTTCCCAAAGCTTCCAGAAACCAGAGGTGCTGAGAGATGCTGAACACCTTGTTACAAATAATAACAACGATGGTTATTCCTCTTTCTCATTGCCAGCCAAGTTTACCAACCTAACCTAAAGCTTGTGCATGTATTCATTATTCAGAAGTATTCGCCAAGAGTTTCCGCAATTAACCTTCTGCCCAGCGGTTTTCACAGACCCTTTGCTTTTTGTCATTTGTGTCATTGGTCACTGATTGCCAGATGCTGTTCTTTCAGCTCTGAAAGGCTGAAAAGACTGATTGGGAGAGTGGCAAGTGGTAACATTTCATAGGACATAAGGAATTTTGCAAAAATTTATTAAATAAATTATTGCGCTTTTTCAGAGAAATTTTTCTTCACGAGCCTCTGGCAAATGTGTAGACGTGCACAAATAACAAAGGTGTTCTGGTTCCCCCTGAATCTGAACAAACTAGACACAGTGATACCATTTACAGAAGTATTCATAAATCAGCGTGGAGTTTGGAGGTTTTTGATTTAGTTTTGCTTGTTTTTCACTTCCAGTATAGTTTGGTTCTACTATTTACCAGTTGTTAGATGGGCTCTGTTTAGAACACTTGCCAGCTAAGTGGGGTTTTTGAATATGGGGAGTTTTCTGTTGACATGTCAAAAGAAATGCCAAGACATTCAGTATGATCAGTGGCTCTGCCAGAATGAGTATTTATGATCCCTTACCTCACTCCAATTCCATAGACTTTAACTGAAGTGTGTGTTTGCTTTGTGTGGTAAAAGTAGGTCCCCTGTTTCTTTGTTCTTTTTTTTTTTTTTTTTCCATGTGTACTCAAATAGGAAAATGCTGAGAAATAATTTCATGGTCCTACACTGTAGTTGTTAAGAGAGCTTTCCTAGTGAAGGAATGCAGCTATGACTGTATTAGAAAAAGCAGGAGAAAAATTTCAAAGGAAGAAGCAGTTCTTAGTTAGGTTGATATATAGTCCCTTTCAAATCTCCATGGAGTGGAAGAGTCAATGATTGCATGACAGTTTGTCCCTAAAATTCATTTTCATAAGGAGCTCATGCCTTTTTACAAATACAATTTCATCCTCACTTTCCATAAAACATGCAACTGGACAGTCCAGCCAGACGCAGAGAGAATATGAATACTTTGAATGTGAATACTTTGAAGTAGTGAATATGCTAAATGCACGAATAATATCCATTATTTTAGCACTTAAAAGTCATTGTTCAATGAAGTCACACAGAATCTCTTTTAGAGCACCATAATATTGCAGGCACATGGGTGTAGAAATAATGAGTACCACATTGGGGTAGACAGGGTTTGATATATAGGAGGAGGGATCCTTGGGTCTGTCAGAAAAAGCTTTTCATTTCATTATATTTCACATAAAATAATTTTTAAAAATTGAACAAAACCCTGCCCTGATTCATAAACAGAACCAAAAGTATGGTTTAACATGACCTCAGCAACACCTTGCAGATACAAGCTTACAGCTTCCACTGAGGTCTGAAGAGCAGTATTTCAAAAAGCAGAAATTAATCCTTAAAAAAAAACCAGAAAGCTTTTTCAAGGCTGGGATGCCAGAGAGTTGGCATGGCCCTGATCTGGCACCCAGGCCACTGTGGTGTGAGCAGCAGCAGCAGCCTGGTTGGATCACAACCCTACCACCAGCAGCGCTTCTCTCAGCCATCCCTTGCCTGAGCATGGGGAGTGCAGGGCTTTGGGCTGCCTCCTTCAGCCACTGCCCCAGGGTGATTCCTTGTGACCAAATTGGCCCCCCCTCAAAAAAACCCCAAAATTAAAAAAAAGTGGGCTCATTTTCTTACCTGAAGTAACAGAAAGTGTACAGAGTTCCAGCCACAGCCTCATGTAACACAGAGCGGTGCAGGACGGAGCTGGGCAGATCACGCTCCATTGTGAGCCAGTGATTCCTGTGGGTGCAAAAGCCCGAGCCTTTCCTGCTCTTGGGGAGGGCATTTTTCTCTAGAGTGGCCAAGGGGAAGTGCTTGCACCCAGATTTCCACCACGCACCCTCAGGCAAGCGAAGAGGTAGCCAGGGGAGGGCAAAAAACTCAGTTCATTTCCAGGAAACAAAGAGATCCCGGTGAGCAATGCCCTCAGATAGCATTTCCTACTGTTTGGAGAAGAGAGCAAGGAAAATCTGGCAAATGTTGGGGAGGGCATTGCTCACGGGATGATCCCACGGACGGCCACCGTCGCGCTGCAGCACTGATTTGGGAGAGATTTTGGGTGGGGGTGACGTGAGACGTCGGACAAAAGTGAAGATAGCCAGCAGTGCTTCAGAGCAACAAAGGGCTGCCCTCAGCCAGTGGTGGAGCACATCTGGCACCCCAGGAAGCTCAATTGGACCCTTGGCCCCTGAGCTCGTCCCAGGGATTTCTGACTGACACCACTGCAGTGCATAGGTGAGCTTCTCGCTAGGTTCACTGACATTTCCTGTCACAGTCACGCTGAGGGGAATTTGGTAGCTCCTGCCTTGGGATGCAGCACGGCTGTGTGTGTTCTGGGTACAGGACAGTGTGCATTGAGACCAAAAGTGCTTAATGACGCCAATTGCCACGTGCCCGATGCAGTCACTAAACTTTAGTCCGCCCTTCCGTTTGCCCAAACACATACACTCTGGCTTCCCAACTGGCTTCTTTCTATGTGTTGTCCAATGCATGTAGATACCTCCATCTGCCTGGCCTCAGATACAGTGGTTGTTGCTCCTCTATTTGATTGCCAGATGTCACTGGGGAGCAAGATGGGGAGGTTCCTGGATCCTCGGGGCAAGCCAGCCATCACCGAGGGAGCTCGCTGTCCACGCCGGCCGAAGAACAGGAATCCTCGGTGCCTGCCTCTGACGAAGACTCGCCAGCCAGGACCACAGAGAGCTGGCAGTGGCCGCTGTCCTCGTCTGAAACGCACAGCAACGTTGGGGAGGATTTTGAGGGATTTCAAACGCCGGCGCGGACTCCGGAGTGCACCATGGACATACAGTCTCCCGGGGATCAGTCACTCAGTAGGACTCCTCAGTTTGAAAGTGACTCTCCTGAGGAGGAGGGAAATGATGAGATGAATGAAGAGCGCTGCGGTGTTGAGCCTGTCCCTAGGGATCGGGGTTGGAGAGGGCAGCCCCAGCTAACAGAGGGAGAGAAGCTGTTGATGGAAACCAACAGTAGGATTGTGCAGCTGCTGGAAAATATCAAGAGGGAGCATGCACAGTCCATGGGTCTCATGTCCCAGTCCATGGGCCGTATGGAGCTGCAGCTGGGCATTGTGGCTACCTCCACAAGAGCCATCCATAACTACCTGTCAGAGATTTTAGCTTTCCTCAAGCAGCCGAGGACGCAGGTCCTCGAAACGCGCATCTCCCAAAGAGCCACCCCCCATGTTGAGTTGACGTGTGCCTCGACATGGACTGGTGAGGACGCAGTGGCATCCTCCACTGTGTGCTTACCAGGGGCCGAGGGGACGAGCGACTCTCGCGACCCGCCGCAGGCCACCCTGCCTTGTCGCAGTGGCCGGCTGCAGAGAGCCATAACCGAGAGGGCCTCGCTGCCCATGCCTCCACGCCAGGCAAAAGGGGGAGGGAAGAAAAAATAACCACTCCATAGGGTTTTTAGAGGTTTTTTTAATGTGCCTGTCCTTTTAATTCTTAGCCATAAGGCCATCGGTGGCAGAGTTCAACCATTTTCCTACATTGGCTAACATTGTATTCTGGCTGACTAGATTAGTCTAACATTTTGTAGTTTATATTTGCACTGTTAACGATGTGTGCTGCTGGTATTTGAAGGACATTTGCCTCTGTTCTTTCACTTTAACTTCATACAAGCATTTTTTTACTCTGTGCCAGGCATTCATTGCTTTTCTTACAAATACAAGTCATTTCTTGAGGCAGCTGTTTTTTGAGTTTTCTTTCTCCATTATCCCACCCCCTCTGAGCAAGCACTCGGGACTCGGTGGTAAGTATAGAGGTCTTGGCAATACTCGCCTCCCAAACTGTGTTCGATCAGTCTTTGCCTGGTGTTTCTGGCATGCCAGCCTGAGGTGTTGGGGTATAGCCTGTACTGGATCATGACCATTCTTATCCTCTGTGGGTCTCACCAGCTCACTTCCTAAGACCCTCGGTGGAGCTAATCCACGTGTCTTGGCTATGTCGTACAATAAGTAATGTTGCCAGGATCATACCTCATATTTCTCTTTTTGGGGGCTGTGTAGTGATGTGCCACCAGATCTATCTGGGCACCTGACTCTCGTTTTCAAAGTTCATTTGATGATGGATCTGGTGGCTTGATGGGCAGCATTATACTTTTTCCTCTGAGAGAGTCTGGGGATTCGGAACAGGGTTCACTAAGCAATGTGTTCTATGGGGAAAAGAGCCATCTCCTGCAACAAATCTATTAGGAGGAGACTGTCCCCTGTAATTATCACAGATATTAATTATTTAAGAAAAAGTATAAGATTTTTTTTTAAAAAAAGCAACTTGCCTAGCAGCCAGAGCTCTTGAGAATGTAAAAGTCATGACATGCTGTTGGGTACTGTGCTACTCTGTCTGTGATTAAGAGCTTTTCATCAGAGACGAGACCTACATCTTGATAAAACACAACTGCTTTCTGTGCCTTTAGGCCATCCAATTTCCTGAGGGCTGGCACCCTGAGCAGGGCACGGGTCCCACTGGTCACCCAACAGGGCAGATGGAAACTGCACTTTGGCAATAAATTACTTTATATCTGTTGGTGCTGTCTCTCTCGGGGGAATTTAATATAGTGGCACTCAAATTGCTATATGCATGCAGAGGCATCAGACTGGCTTTTACATGTGGTATCCCTGACAGTTCTCTGGAAGGATGCTGCTCCCAGGAGCCCCTGGAGCGGTGGGGACAGGTTCTCACAGGTGTAGCATGGCTCCTGTGTTTGACTCTCAACACGCTGTTGTGACTTCTCGGGAAGGTGCAGAGCAGTTTCTATGGAAAATGCCAGGGAATAATCGTAGGCCTAAAAATCCTCTTCTGTGACTTACAGCTGAGCCATGCTCTCTGGCCAGTGAGGCGTAGACTCTTCTTCCCTGTCTTCCAGCGAGGCTGAGGTTATCCAGAGCAAAGCAGATCAGAGTTCGTTACTCTACCAGCTAGCCACAAACTGCTCCTGTAGAAGTGTGTGTGCGTGTGTGCTTGTGGCTGTACTCTGCTAAAGGACCGGTTCCAGGAGGAAATGCAGCTGGCATGGCCAACCTCCAGTGCAGGCTTTTCCCACATTCCTTCCTTTTGACCTTCACCCAGCTGCATTCCTTTTAAAAATCCCATTGGAGGCAGGCTTCTTTGGGCCACTCTGTCAACGCACCTCACAGCAGGTGCCAATTTTTGCATCCGTTTTGTGGCTTTTTTTCTCTCTCCTTTGTCAGGGTCATTTGTAAAGTTATCCTTTACAGAGAATTTCCAATACAGGCTTGTGAGCTTCCCCTCTCGTTGGTACGAGGAGTGCATGCTGCAGAGTATTTGAGGTCACAAGGAGGTTGGGAGGAGAGCTAATTTAGTGAGCCTGACAAATTATTCCACTAGGAGTATATTTGGAACGTGGTGGTTTGGGCACAGGAAGGGTTTGCACCCTGGTGCTGTGGAGACAAACAGCTCAAGGCGAGTGAAGGTTTGGCCTAACACGTCTTCTTTCTCTAGGATGAGTCTGAGTGAGGCTGACTGCGGCTCAGCCAGTCCATTTCCTTGGCCTGAGGGGCACGTTTGGTAACGCAGTGAGGATGTTTTTGTTTCACGTTGTGCTTTCACTCCAGCAGGGTGGGGCAGGCGTTCAGATTTTGACGTTTCCCTCAGGACCCGCCATGTAGCTGCCGCCATTTAGGATCAGTCTCCACGTGCTGGCTGCTTCTGTGGCCTCACTTTTTTTGTTGTAGGAGCTCCAAAATGACAGCCTCCACTCTACCTTTGCTTTCTGATCCAAGGGCAGTAGAGCAAGAGAAGGAGCTGTGCAGTGCTGCCATTGGAAGTGACACAGGAGGAAGCCCTAAAGAGTTCCTTGTAAAGCAGCTCGAGTATTAACCCACCCTCCTCTCCCATTTCTGAGTGCTTTGGCTAAATGTGGCAAATGGGAGCAGCCATAGGGTGAGAAGGACTGAAAAACCTCTCTACAGACAAGAAACCTACCATAAACTCACACAAAACCATGGGGTTTTTTCCCCACATGAAAATAGTAGATGGTTTTAAGAATCGGTGGCAACTGATATTTTGGTCAGATCCAAAACTAGGATCTGAGTTCTAGGATTGTCTAGCAAAATCAGTGCAGTTGGAGGGTATGTATGTTTCATCCCCAAGAAATATTTTCATGCTTTTCCAAGTGTCTGTCATGGCCTCATCACTCTTTCCCTGCAGCATTTTTGTTGTCTGAATGGGTATCTGGTCACATGTGTCTGTTCAAAATAGAGGGGATCACTTCTTACGTGGTATATTTCTATTTCTCACGTGCAGATTTTGAGTGCTTCAGTTTCCAAGGCTTCCTTCTTTCTGTATCCCAAAGATTAGTTGTTTGGCTTCTGGGATGAGAACAAGGGTGGGAGAGCCTTAAGAGGAGATCTCTGCCCAGTTGAAGCTCTTGGTGATAGATCCCCTGAGTACCATTCTGCAGTCCAGCCATATTTTTGCTGTGTAGGGTAAATGTTCATGGTTACACCGTTGCTGTCTGATGCTTTTTGCTGAGCAGAAGTGCAGATATTTTTCTTTCAGAAGTTTGTATTACGGAGCCTTATGAAATGTGACATGAAGCTGGTTTTTGTTTTTGAATACATGTGACGACTTTAAGAGGTTTTTTCCCTTTTCTCCTTCCACTGGATGATTTAAACCCCATTAAAAAAAAAAAAAAAAAAAAAAGGCAGACCAATGAAAAGACTTGAATGCTAACTTCAATTGAAAAGAAACAGCAACACTATTCTTGTGAGACAGTTTTCTACTGGTCCTGCTTAGCCTTTCCTTTCCTGCCTGCTCCCTGACCCTCTGTGACACTGAAATATCCACTTCTAGGACAACCTTCTTCCTAACCCAAAGGCTGAAAGTTCTTCCCTCTCTTCTTCTCCCGTTTAAAATATCATCCTTGCATCAACCAGATCTACTGTATAGAGGGATCAAAAGCTCTTTTCCTTCTGCCTTATTCCCATCCATATCAATATCCAGGGCCCTGAGTGCACTGCTCTCCAGCGAGGTAAAATTTAAATCCCTAAATGCAATACTTGGGGTAGTAACATCAGCTCTAGATCACCTTAAAAACCTGGGGTTATTTTAAGTCTGTAGTATCCTAATAAAGTAACTATCCTTGTTTGACAAATAATCAATTATTTGGGAGATGGAGCTAATTGCTGAAAAGTAGCACTGCTCTGACTCGAGTTGTGGAAGCCTAGGAGCCAGGCTGAGATGTTCTACTCACAGAAATGCCACAGGCTATGCAACTAATCCTAGTTTTGGTGAAACTTCAAAGGAAAAGACACTAAGTTAAAGTGATACAGCCAAGCAAATGCAAGGGAAGGTGTAGTGAGGAAAGTTGTTGGTGTGATTCCAATTTGGATTCTAGTGGAGATTCCAAACTCAAACTCTCCTGGTGGCTTGGGCTAAATTTCTCTTTGTCTTGGTTTAGTAGCAGTAGAAGGGGCAAAAAAAGGAGCTGTCAGGCAATAATTAGTTGATTACAGTGTACTTTGAGGTCTTCAGTGTGAGGGAGTAACATTATGTATTAAATGCTGATGAACCTTGTTTCGGTTGGAGACAGGACTAACACCAGCACTCAGCTTTGGAATATCCTGATTAAACTTTTCCCTGTATTTTACCAACACATCATGCAGTAGATCAGAGTCCCAAATCCAATCGTTGAAGTTCAGATTTGGACTTTGCCTATTTTTGGTCTGCTTCTGACCATGACTAAATACATTCCCAAACTGTCCAGTTATTAAAAGAAATTTAAAAGAAATAAAATACAAAAAACAAAAAAAAAAAAAAAAAAAAAAAATCCAAGAATGCATATTAAAGTTTCATTTAAACAAAGGATGCAGTTAGCAGTGCTAGCCTACAAGTCCAAGAGTGTGAACATATCAGGATGTGATTACTTAAGGAGAATAGGCATAAAAGAGCACTTCTGGAGTACTTGTTATTGTCCAAAATATCACTGAAATTCTGATGACTAAGTACAGTCTGCTTATCTCTATTTGAAACAGTGCTGTACGGATTCACTATTTCTAAAGGTCTTCTTTCCATTTCTATATAGATATTCTCCCTTCACATTTTGAAGGTTTGAAGAAGAGGATTGTTTTTCGAGTCACACTAAGTAAACATTAAATGCATGCAGGCTTAAAACTAAAGCATGCATGTTATGTAGCAGCAATAAAAAGTGCTCGGCTTGCACGACTTATGATGCTCAAGCGTTGCCTTGTTAAAATGCCAAAAAAACTTTTTCTTTGCATTTTTTTGAAAAGTAAATCTCTTCCTTTGACCTTGCAATAATTAACTTTTCCGTCTCTTGGGACGAGTGATATTTATTTTACTGAATGCTTTTATATTACAGATAAGGTGGATGAAATAGTGCCAGTTTCCAAGCCATCAAGAATTGCAGACAATGCAACTGTGGACTCCAGAGTGGCAACTATAAAACAGCGGCCTTCTAGTAGATGTTTTCCCTCAGCTACAGATATGAATGTGAGTGGGGGCCCCAAAGCACTGCTTTATTCCTACTAATTTATCTAATTCCTTGATTAAACACTGCCCAAGGCTTTGTAAGGGAAGAATTGACGTTAATACTATAGCATGTATTAAAAATTAAATGCCAGAACTCTGAAATTGCATCATTCAAGTGCGGAATTTAATCTTACAAAACTTTGCAGGGTAAAAAAGATAACTGGTTTTATTGCATTTTGGGCATACTTTTCCATTACCCACCATAAGCTGTTGCCTTGTAAATAATATCAACAAACTCCACTTACAGATGCTGTCCTTTCATGAGTATCTAAACAAAGCCCAGCCTTCCCTTTCTCTCCCCTTCCTTCCTAAAGAATAACCCCATATTTATTATTTTTCATAAGAATCCTCGGTGAAAGGGGTAATGGACAAGGCATTATTTCCACGTGGGAGATACTTGCATACTTTAATGCTGTTGGGGTTTCTGTTTGTTCTTTTGTAGTCCATGTATGAGAGACAGGGTATTGCTGTGATGACACCCACCGTCCCAGGGAGCCCTCAAGGTCCTTTTCTGGGTATACCTCGGGGTACAATGAGAAGACAAAAATCCATAGGTAAAATGCCTCTCTTGTACAGTGTTGTTCATTAATAGCATACTTTGAGTAACTTGGCTTCTTTCCTAAAGCGTGTTTCTCCAACATCTTTACCTCAGTGAGTGGCTGTTTAATCTTTATACAAACCTCATGAGAAAAGAAGTTTGTGTGTAAGGTGGTGTCATTTCCACATTCTGCTTGGCAAGTACGGAATTAAAATTTGGTTATTTTCTTTAGAATGTGCCCTCTAACAAGGACCAAAAAAAAAAAAGAAAAAAAATCAGTACAAGCCTTTTGAAAAACATTAGGGCAAAACATTATCCTTTTTTTCCTTGTTATTGAGGTGAAAGCATTGTAATGCTGTGTAATTTACAAAGAAATCCTGTTTATCAAATGGACTAAAATTCACCTTTTTTTTCTTATTTCAAATTATGGTAATAGATGATTTTGCAACAAAGAGCAGACCAAATCTGGGCTTTTTTGTTCTTGTTAGTAATCTTAGCAGTGACTTTTATCAATTTAGAAACCCATTATGCTGATGTAAAATTAGCATCCAAACTATCCCAGTATTATCCAGTTTATTTATGTTAAAAGCCATATTTGTAATGATATGATGTCATCTTTTGAAATGCAACATTATGGGTTTTTTTCCCCAATAGGATCTTCGCAGTCCCTTTGCTAAATTTCAATTGCCTCTTAAAAATTCATTAGCTTTCTAAGTTGTCTTATTATGTGCATTTGTAGAGTACTGGAGCAAGGCAGAAGCGGCTCCTCTGCACAGAATGTCTTCCCTGTTCAATATTTTCAAAGAAAATGTGCTTTTCTACAGCCACCTTGATGATACATAAACCCCAAACATTTGCCTACACACCAGTTTAATTAAAATTCCGTAGCATCCTTTTCAATCCTGGCACCTGGCATGTCCAACAGGAAAGAATGATTATGGTGGGAACCAACCTAAAGGCCTCTTTTGGAATTTTGCATACTCCTCATGCCACGGGGAATGCACCCTGGAATTTTGGGTTGGATGGAGAAATAGTCCAGCGTGAGGGATCCCGGTGGGTGTGGCAGTGTCTTAAATGCACTCTCTGATTTTTCAGGAATAACGGAGGAAGAGCGGCAGTTTCTGGCCCCTCCTATGCTGAAGTTTACCAGGAGTCTTTCAATGCCTGACACCTCTGAAGATATCCCACCGCCACCACAGTCCTTACCTCCCTCACCGCCGCCACCTTCTCCCTCTCTGTACAACTCCCCCAAATCCCTGACGTCCCGGAGCTACGGAACGATCAAACCTCCATTTAACCAGAATTCAGGTGCAAAAATCTCTTTGGTTAGGCCCGAGAGCGTGGGGACGATGATAAGGGACAAAGGAATCTATTACCGGCGGGAGCTGGACCGGTACTCCCTGGACTCGGAAGACCTGTACAACCGGAGTGCCGCGGCTCAGGCCAATTTCAGGAGCAAGAGGGGCCAGATGCCTGAAAACCCCTACTCCGAGGTCGGGAAGATCGCCAGCAAAGCGGTTTACGTGCCGGCCAAGCCAGCCAGGCGGAAGGGGATGCTGGTGAAACAATCCAATGTGGAGGACAGTCCAGAAAAGATCTGCTCTATTCCAATCCCAACCATCATCGTCAAAGAGCCATCCACCAGCAGCAGTGGGAAAAGCAGCCAAGGGAGCAGCATGGAGATCGATCCTCAGTCTTCAGAGCAGCCCGGACAGCTCCGGCCAGACGATAGCCTGGGAGTCAGCAGTCCGTTCGCAGCAGCCATCGCAGGGGCCGTGAGGGACAGGGAAAAGAGGCTGGAAGCCAGGCGCAACTCCCCGGCCTTCCTCTCCACAGACCTGGGAGACGAGGATGTTGGATTAACCCCGCCGACACCACGGATGAGGCAGTCCAAGTTCACCGAGGAGGCAATGTTCAGCAGCGAGGATGGTTTCAGGCAGCTCATGTCGCCATCGCCGATCCCCGCCCCCAGAGAGCCCGAAAACCTTTTTAACAGCAACGAGCCCGGCAGCCAGAGCGACTCAAGGACATTGAATGCTCCGTCCAAAACGAAAGGTACTGACAACAGTACCGTGGCAGCCAAGCCCACGAGCGCTCCCGGCTCAGATAGCTACGTCCACCCAGTCACAGGGAAGCTGTTGGATCCTAACTCGCCACTTGCCCTCGCACTCTCTGCCAGGGACAGAGCCATGAAAGAGCAGACACAGCAGATTCCAGGCAAAGGGGACGCCGTCAAAACTGACCTTAACAAACCGCTTTACATCGACACCAAGCTGAGACCCAACATGGAAACGACTTTTCCTGTTACTGCCACTGTCACCAGGCAAAATACCCGCGGCCTCTTGAGACGGCAGGAGACTGAGAACAAGTACGAGTTGGATGCAGGGAAAGAAAAGAAAGCTGAGGAGAAGAAGAACATGCTGATAAACATTGTGGATACCTCGCAGCAAAAATCAGCTGGCTTGTTGATGGTGCACACAGTGGACACGGCAAAGTCAGACGATATGCCCGAAGATGAGGAGGAAAAGGGAGCTGAGATGGAGCCAAGCCCTGAAAACTCCCCGCCGGAGAGGCCGGAGGGCGGCGAGGAAGTGGAGAGCGAGCTGAGCGTCCCCGCTGCCCCCGAGCCCCCGGCTTCTCCCTGCAAAACCATCGTGGCCTCCAGCTCCGTGGACGACCCCGTCATCCTGCCTTTCCGCATCCCCCCGCCGCCCCTGGCTTCGGTGGACATCGACGAGGAGTTCCTGTTCACTGAGCCACTGCCCCCTCCCTTGGAGTTTGCCAACAGCTTCGACATCCCCGACGACCGCCTGGCACCTGGCGCGGCACTGACAGACCTGATGGCGCAGAGGAAGAACGGCGCCCCTTCGCCCGGCCAGCCTGCAAACTCCTTGGATGGCAAAAAGCAAGCGGGTCTCTCAAACTGTTTGCCTGCCTCCTTCCTGCCACCCCCCGACAGCTTCGACAACGTCGCCGACTCTGGGATCGAGGAGGTCGACAGCCGGAGCAGCAGCGACCATCACCTAGAGACAACCAGCACTATCTCAACGGTGTCCAGCATCTCTACCTTGTCCTCAGAAGGGGGGGAGAACGTGGATACTTGTACAGTCTATGCAGATGGGCAAACATTTCTGGTGGACAAACCCCCAGTACCTCCTAAGCCAAAAATGAAGCCCATAATCAACAAAAGCAATGCACTTTACAAGGACGCGCTGATCGAGGAAACTGTAGACAGCTTTGTGATCCCTCCTCCCGCTCCGCCCCCGCCTCCCATCAGTGCCCAGCCCAACCTGGCAAAAGTTGTCCCCCAAAGGACATCCAAGCTATGGGGGGATGTGCCAGAGGTGAAAAGCCCAATTCTCTCAGGCCCCAAGGCTAATGTCATTAGTGAATTGAACTCAATACTCCAGCAAATGAACAGAGAGAAATCCTCAAAGCCGGGGGAGGGATTGGAGTCGCCGACCGGAACGAAAACTGCGAGTCTCAGTACAAGGTAAAAGTAATTAACCAAATCATTTTCTAAAAAGGCTGGTTTTTTTGGTTTTGGTGTTGTTTTTTTTTTTGCCATCCGTTTGCTAACTTCTCCTGTAAATCACATAGATGAAAGAAGAGTGTACTCTGTTTTTGGTTAATGAATAGTCTGTATCAAACAAGAATTTCTTACACTGTCAACATTTGTGTTGCCTACATGATAGGACAGGAGCTTTCTCATCCTTCAAGTTCAAGGTTTGCACAAACCTTTCAGTTGTTTTGATGTGAATTTCTTAGATTTCTCTTTAATTTTTTTTTTTCTCTTTAGTGTCTTTCATTTTAAAAAGAGGTGATAATTTAACTTTCTTCAGTCCCACGAGGTATTTTGGCTTCAAACGGGTAAAAAGTGGTTTTTTTGCCAAGGGTTGCTTTGCATTCACTATGTGGTGTCATTTGATTCATGCTGAGACCTCTCCTAATCTATTTCATCATAAAGTTTTTCAGAGAATTGCTGGTTAAATCACTTTGCACTGTCCATGTTATTACTAAACCACATCTGTATGGAATGTGGACATAATATCATGAAATCCATGGTTATGAAAAAAGAAAGGCAATTTTTAAAGTTTTATTAGGAGACTGAGGTATTTCTTTTTGCAAAAGCACCATTCTGGCTTTGTTTTTTGTTTTTTTTTTTTTAAAGATGCCACCTAAGTCGATTTTATTAGAATTATTCTAACAATAAATAGCTCAGCCATTGGAAAGCTGCTGTACTTCAAGCATGAAGATCATTTGTTTATAAGGGAAGGGTGTCTCTGCTGATTGCAAAGATTGCTCATTCAGAAAACACTGTGATCCACAGCCTCAGCATCACACAGTTAGATAATACTTCCTGCAGGATGGAAGTCATCAAACTGGTGATGGTGAGGGAATTCAATTTTTAGAATTGAGAAATGGGAATAAAACACAGAAATTCTGGAATTCCTCTCAGTGGCAGAGGAATTGACTAGACAGAGCAGAGATTGAGTTAGCTCTGCAGGAAAAGCCTTCATACATGAAATAAAAACGGCATTATTTTTGCTAGATGTTGATCATGCTTCCTGGTAAGCCCCATGAACATGTTGTCTGTAGCTTCATGTGTATAATATTATTTATCAGCTTCTACTTAAGGTATGAAAGGTATTTCCAGGTTACAGTGGAGGTCTTTAGCATCTCTATTTTATTAGATAATAACTGAAGCTACCGACTACAATGCACTGTAAATACGTCAAAGTACTCTCATTGCTGAGAGCAAAATGATAAGCAGAAGTAAATACAAATTCTTCCTTTTTTTTTTTGGGGGGGGGGAAATACATTTTTAAAGGTATAAAGGGTGGGGAAAACTTGAAAAACTATAGTACTTCACTGGAGAAAAGCAAACTGTTATGTAAGCAGAAGTAGCCCCATATGCTACCTTTTAGAGGAAGAGCTGACTTAGTGTTACAAAATTATGTTGTTTTTTTCCTCTGTCCTTGAGGTTTTTTAATTTTTCTGACTCAGCTTTGGCAAATTCCTAAATCTTCATTATGGAAAACAGAGGCTTGATTGGGGGGGGCGGAATTTCAATGGGGCTGAAATCCTGCTTCTTCCCTGAAAAGTAAACACCAACACTCACCTTTGCAAACTGGAGAGAGGATCCTGGGATGTACCAGTGCCAAAAGAGCTATGAGGGAGTAAATGGGATAAGTTGGCAGAGGCAAAGAGCAGCAAAACTCTTGGCTGTCATTTGGCTGTGGGAGAAAATGACACCTCCACAGCATTCCCAGTGGGAACAGGAGACAGGAGGGCTGGGTTTTGGTTTTTCCTGCCATTTTCCAAGCTGATATGATTACTTCTTAATTATGAGCTGGATTGAAGCTGCTAAAACCACCAGGAAAGGTTGCTAAGGAATTTCTTTTTTAAGCAAATAATAATCCAGGAGACAGCAGAAGGGAGCCAGCAATCTGCAGACACTGGAAGTGTGTTTGGAAAAGGTGCTGCAGGCAGTGTCTTTTCATCTCAGCGAGGGTAAGGCAGAGAGATGGAAATGGACGCGTTCACTTGTGGAACCAGAAGCTCTGTCGTTTTTTTTTTCACTGCTTTTACTCCTGCTTTATCTCTCTAAAAGTTAGATAAATTACAGCCTTTCTAGCCCGACTGCACGACTGACACAATTTTTTTACAAAGCTGTCAAATATTATGACCAAGGAATACCATCTTGTGAAAATTTCAAGTGGAAAAGCTAATGTTTAAATAGCAAGAGTAAAATTCCTGGAGTTCCTTGGTATTTTTTCCCCCTAATACTGTAAAGCTTATGACAACCAATAGTTGAGCTTGCAGCCCTTCCCTGTGAGGCAGCATTAGAAAGGGACCAAGGGATTTTGGCTCACAAAAAGCAGGGATTCTGTTAAATTAAAGAGCAACTCGTTAGCTCTGCGAACAGAGCAGTGATAATAAATGAGCCTGTTCCTATCCTTCAGCCAAGGAGAAGGATTGGGAAGAGTTATAAATAGGAACAGCGTTCACAGGCTCGCTTGGGCGGTGCTCGCAGCACAGGCAGCCTGATGAAATTAAAAATATGTATCTGCTTATGGGGCCATACATGAAATTACAGACCAGACTGGAATCTTAAATCCCACTAGGAATTCTATTTGTGAAACTGGGGTTCACTCAAGGCCATTGCCCTGTTAGGGTGGCACAGGGGTAGATTAAACTACAGATAGTTGGGTAATGGCTGGCTGCAGTAAACCCATAAAAACGCCTTCTTTGTGTGTTTTTGATAAATGAGCATTAGGAAGAGATCCTTCTATGGTGCTGAACAGCATTTCTCAATGATTACATTAAAACCACCCTAAACTTGCTTTTATTCTCTGCACCTTGGTTTAGCAATCATTTTCCATGGTGTATTTATAGTTTTCCTGTGGTTCTTATGGAGACACCAAGCTTCAAGATTTTTAAATAGAGCACAGAAACGCTTGGCTGGAAGCCATCTGCTCCTCAGTGGTAGTGACCAGCCTGTGGGATAGGAAAAAGGAGCCCACTAGGAGAAGGGAAAGGAGGAAGAAGTGAGAGGATGTGCTTGCTTACTTTGTACTAATTAAAGTGTAATTAAAGGGTTTGATCACAAGGTTCAGGAAGAGAGGTCCAGATCCCACTCCCAATTTTGGCCACCATTTACTTTGAGGAATTACAGCCGCCAGTTGTGGTGACAGAGCTTTTAGTCTGGTTTATCCATGTCCTCCTGCAGGTGAGGAGGACGGGGATGCCTTAAGCTTCAGCTTTCATATTTTCAGATTCTGTGCTGCCTAGGGGTGCAGTTCTGAGCCTCACATTAAGTGCTAGTAAGCTCTTTTTACAGGGTAGGTAGACAAAACAAATCCTTTTCCTGCTGCACACCAAGGACAGCTTTCAGGCCCAAGAGGACAAACAAAGGTGGGCTGAAGGGAGGAACAAGAAGGATGGGACCTCATAACATGAAACTGTAATTGGACAATTAAACCCCAATATGCAAATGGACCAAAACTTTTTAAAATGTAAGGTCTTGTGACTGGCCAGCCATTTTGTGACGATTCTAAGTCCACCCTGGGTGTAGCCCTGGCCAGGCTCCTGTCCTGCCCAAGGTGGATCCTGGAGGCCTTTCAATAAATCCCTACTTCATTTTTTAGTTCTGTTCAATTTCTGTTTCAGGTCAGCCTTCCCAAGGCATCAATGGGATGTGTCAACCAACAATGCCATAAATACAGCAGGGCTATAAATCCAGGCCCTGGCTTTGAGAGGCCCCTGGCTTTTATAGGGAGCTGATGGAAGCACTGGGAGAAGAGCAGAGCAGGGCTTTCCCTGGGAGAGAGGAGGAGTGCTCTGTCAGGTGCCAGCCCCTGAGATCTAGGGGCTGAAGGCAGCGTGGCTGAGGCAGGATAAACCCAGGGGCTGCCAGGGACAGTCAGCTCAGCCCCCAGGGAACACAGCATCCTCCCTCCCTCCAAGCCTCTGGAACACTGATAAGGAATAATGAACAGCAGCTCCTGCTGCTCTCCACCAGCACCACCCCAAAATGATCCACGGCTTTGCCAGAGGGAGAAACACTTTGAGTTTTTCTGTGCTTGTCCAGCAGTGTTTGCACAATCCTGTGGCCTCTGGGAAACATTGGTATCACTGCTGGTGGTGGGAAATACTCATGGTAAGTGTGGGGGTTATGGAGGATGCTGTGGAATTGAGTCCTCTAGGAAGAATAACCTGCACTGTGCTGGAATAACAAGTTGTAAAAGGAAAACTGGCCAGTGGTTTTGGCCATCAATGAATAAGGTTTTCTCATAAGTACCTGGAAAAGTTCCCTTTTTTTTGCCACCAACAGGTAAGGCAGAACAGAACTCAGTAGTGAGTCCTTTATAGGGACTGATCCTATGTTTGGTTTATTGCAAAGGATGTCTGTGTTTGGCAGAGGATGAAATAAGTGCCTTGAATTTTCACTTGCTGCTCTCCCATTAGACTCATTTCACGTCGTTAACTGTTTGCCAGCCGATTTCACAGGACTGCTTGCTTTGTCAGTGATTTCTGCAGTGTTTCAGTCATTCCATTTTGTCATTTTTATTTGCTGTCATGACTGCTGTTGTCAGAGGAGGGCCATGCTGAAGTGCCATGAAGTAAGTGCCAACCATAAAGCATGGACTATTCTATGTTGTACATTCTGCTGCTTTTTAATGCTCACTCATTGTTATTGCATTTCAGTGACTTTGGTGGTGACTGTGTTTCTCACAGTGCAGTGTGGATTAGACCATCCTAATCCAGAAATGGTAGCCATCCTAAAATGGGACCTAGGATGTCATCTCAAGGTGAAATAAAAGCCAAATTCATCAGAGGAGCACTCAGAAAATATGTTGGTAACATGAGCACATAAGACCAGATTCCTGAATGTGTCTGATCACCCAAACAAGGGGCAGGACTTTTCAGATATGGCCCCATTCTGCCAGATTCTGGGAGGTGGAGGGGTGGGGAGGGATGATTAATACAGTTTTACACACCTCTGTGAGGCTAAAAGTAAAGACAAACCAGCCCTTGTGGCTGTCTTGTGTCCTTCAAAGCTGTGGGGTTCCCCCTGCCCTCCTTCCAGCTTCCCTTTTCCCTGCAGTTCTCCAAGCAGAGAGGGCTGAGGCTGCCTCCTGGCCCAGCACCATCCCCTTCCTGCTGCTTTCCAGACATTTCACATGGAAACTCCTGCTCCTGCACAGACAGACTCCCACAGCCCTTCACAGCAGACACCGAGCATCCCTCAATTCTTCTCCCCAAAATAACACCGTTGTGAGGAGCTCTGGATCCTGCCAGTCATCACGTCAGCCCTTGTTCTTCACCTGCCCCCAAAACAGACAATTCTTGGCTTACTTTCCTGCCCTGCAATTTGCCTCTGACAACAAAGTAAAAAATATTAAGAGGTGAAGGCAAAGTTTGGGGTTTGTGTGACCTCCAAGATTTAATTTCTTGCAGTGCCCCTATACAGGGACTCCACTTGTTGCTCCTCTTGGTCTTTAAGATGCTTTGATACAATGGAAAAGCTGTGTCAGAACCAACAAGTCTTCTGGAAAGTTCTAGGCTAAAGCAGCTTCCAGGAGCTGAGAATAATGTGGATTTTTTATTTTTCCATGGGAGCTGCTGCACTGATTTGCTTCTGATATTAAGTTAACAGTAAATTTGAATCTTGCAAATATAATTTAAAATTTAAAAGAATTTCTTGCCTACAAGCTGTGCCGATGGCTTTTGTACTTGGAGGCCACATGGTTGTGACATGTAGGTTGTATATTTTGATTTTAATATGAGGCAACATAATGGGCATTGCAATCAGTGCAGGCTCACAGCAGCAAATGTTTATAAATTACCACCATATGCTGATTCTAATAGAGCAAATTGTATTTAAAATAATTATCGGACTTTTCACCTTTTTTAAAATGAAATTTGGGGTTGTGCAGGTTTAATATGGATTTAACATGTTTAGGATAACAGATGATCAAATAAGGCATAAAAAATGTCTCTGATTAAAAATCTGGAAACCCCATAACACAACAAACCACGCCTGCTCTCCAGCTGGAATGTGCTTGCTCCTTATTGACCAGGGTACCAATCAGCCATGAAATGCAAGACAGATGATGGTTTCAAGGCTGTGTCTGCACCCCAGATCATATGGGAGATGTCATAAATTATAATTTAGGATGCATAGGAGTTACATAAATTTCCTTGGTTTTTTGGTTTTTTTTTCCTTGGATTCCAATTACAGTGCTGCATGAAAGAATGGAGTTGATCTGGCAGGTGGAAAAGGGGGGAAAGAACATGGAAAAACAATCTTGGAGTGAAAAGGATGGAACTGAAAGCCTGGAAGTGCTTCAGCAGACTTCCCTGGGCTTCAGCAGGGCTGTGCCTCTGCCATGAGAGCTGAGCACTCACATGGCTACGAACTGAGCTGGTGCTGAAACCTCTGCAAGGAGCTAAAAAAAAAAACAAAACAAACAAAAAAACAAAAACAACAAAAAAATAAAATTTAAAAAAAAAAGTCTTATCACTATCCCAGAGTTTTGTTTTAATAATCAGCAGCCCTTGAACCTCTGGCTTGGAAAAAGCAAGATGCTCTCAGACCTCCTGCTACTGCTTGCAGCCATGTGAAGCCAATGCTTTGATCCAGGCTGACAGAAGGCAAAGGACCAGGATGCCTGGGATGCTTTGCTCACCCTGGGTATTCCTGCCCCTGGGGCTGGGAAAGTCAGGGAACACCAGCCAAGGAACTCTTCAAATAAGAGCACAGAGTTTACTTTTGAGGGATTTGTTTCACTGTCTCAACATCCCTTATTTAAAGGAAGAGTGACAGTCATTTCCTGAACAAGGCTGGGCAGGGAGCCTTTAAGAGGAGCAGTCTGGAGGAGAAGCAGCAAAAGTGAGTTGCAAAGCACTGAGCCTGGAGCTGTCAGTCAAGCAGTAGAAATTATCTTTCATCACCTGCAATAAAAGAAGGTGGATTTTCATCATCCATTTGATCTTGCCACAATGGGTGTAAATACAAAACCCTAATTTCTAGTGTTTGCAAGGCAGGAAAGTTAAGTGGAAGAGTGATTGCAGGTAAAGATCAGGGATTCATTTCCCTATTTATACAAAGCTCATTCTTGCCATCACTAGGATAGCACTACCCCAGCCTTTTTCAAAGCAGGCTTTTTGTTGGTTTTAAATTATATCATGCTTTAGTAATGAGTGTGAGACTCCTAATGCTGAGGTAAAGGAGGTGGAAATAACTTGCTCCCCTTGGTTAGGAGAATTTAATAGTCTCTTGCCTCAGACTTTTTATTTGTAAGAAGGCTCAGTTCCAGCCCTGGAAGACAATGAGAGCCATTAGGTGCCAAAAACATCACAGGAAACACTCAGAACCTTGCCAAGTGTTTCCTTTCTTTGTTAATTTACAAAGCCATAAGTGCTGGAAGCGTTGTTCCTACTGGGTTTTAAGTGAAGTACCAATCTTGCAAAGAGATCCCCCTGTTCCCATTGAAATACATGGAGCAGCCTGTGGGAAATCAGTGGCAATGTTGGTGTGAATTAGCTGTGTGTTCTCCCCAAAGTTATTCTCGGTGCTCTTCCCCTGACAGGGAGCTTTATTTGAACGGCACCTGCTGAGAGTGTCGGTGTGGCAGAGCCGCACCTCCCTGGGCTCTGGGTTGAAGTGCCAAAGCCCCAGGGGTGATTCAGGGAACACTCTCAGGGCTCTCCAAAGCCAGCAGCCAGCCAGGGAATCGCTGTCTCCAGCTCAGGGCTGCAGTGGGGGAGAAAGTGAAGAAAAACCTGTTTGTTATTGCCCCACGTTGCCATTACCCTGCTTTTCCTTCAGCCCCTTGAGATCTTTTCTGCACAGCAGAGCATCTGCAGGATTAAGGGAAGCATTTCCATCTGACATCATGCACCCAAGCCATCCCCAGGCAGGCCAGGCCTGGGGACAGAGTGGGGCTCAGAAACAGAGGGCTTCTGTCAGGGTCTGCACTGGAAATCTCAGTACAGCATCAGCCACATCATCCTCTGGATTCCATGGCATTGCTTCCAGGATAAATAAACCCTTCCTTTGGTCTGCAAGTGCTTTAAATTAGTTGTCTGAAGGTTTTCCCAGCTGGCAGGTTATTTCTGAAGTGAAGAACTCTGGAGCTCCAGGCATCCAAGGGCTCTGCGGAGCATCCTGAAGTGCGAGCGCTGACCGGCAGGGTCTTCCCATGGGAATAAGGGCTGGGGGTCAAGCCTTTGATGACATGAACAGACCCAAACCTTCTAAATTTGCTTCTGTAGCCGCCAGGCAGAAGCAGAGGGTTGTGTTCCTTCACCCACCCTGTCAGGCTGGGCATCAGAGCGAGTCTCTCAGCGAGGTTCATGCCTGCTTCATTCCTAATCTGAAACTCATTTTCTTTAGGCAGAACTTGATCCCAGCCACATCACCTCCAGTCATGCAGAGGAACAAGAATTTTGTCTCCTTAATTTTGTAGTGAAACTGCCAGAGCATAATTTCTCTGTGGAAGGAAATAGATACTGAGTCCTTTTAGGCACCTTAGAAGGACTGTTTCATGTTTAAAGCATGGATAGAAAGGGAAATAAGTGCAGTTTGTCCTATAAACAAACAGTACTACAAACATTCTGCAAAATCTACTGAGTGAAGCCCAAAGATCCACAATCCAGTGCTCCTGAAACTTTCCACAACTACTATTATTAGCTGTGTTATGTGTAAAGCCAGAACTGAACCCTCCACTTGGCAAAGGGAAGATCAAATAGATCAAATCCTGGTCGTGCTTCACAGGGAGCACAAAGTGCTCATGTGCTTGTTCCACTCAGCATTTCTCATTTAACCAGGAATTAATTTGGGAACAGGTATTAAAAAGGGAGAGAATGTGCTCTGGAAGGTGTTTTTTCCTGGACTGCTCATAAGCAAAGGTTTTGTCTTTAACTATGGCTTACCATTGGTGGTGGTTTTCTGGGAAAGACTTAACGATCCGATTTTTGTACTTTTAGTTAAAATGTGAAACTACCCAAGCATTCCCATGCCATAATTACCGTGTGCTGATGGGGCCATCCTGGTGGCCAGCAGCTCTAACTGTGCCTGTCTGTTTGCACTTGCAGGAGCACGGAAGTCATGAGTACTGTCTCAGGTACACGAAGTACAACAATCACTTTCACTGTCCGACCCGGAGCCAGCCAGCCGATCTCACTGCAGAGCAGGTCCCCAGACTATGACAGCAGGACCTCAGGAGCAAGGCATGCTCCCAGCCCTGTGGTTTCACCAACAGAGATTAATAAAGACATCCTGCCTGCTCCTCTGACTGCTTCTGCTTCAGCCTCATCTCCTTCTCCAACTCTGTCCGATGTATTTAGCCTACCCAGCCAACCCCCTTCTGGGGACTTATTTGGCTTGACCACAGGGCGCAGCAGGTCTCCTTCTCCCTCAATATTACAACAGCCAATCTCAAATAAGCCTTTTACAACTAAGCCTGTCCACCTGTGGACTAAACCAGATGTGGCAGATTGGTTGGAAAGTCTAAACTTAGGTGAACATAAAGAAACATTTATGGACAATGAAATAGATGGCACACATTTACCAAATCTACAGAAGGAAGATCTGATAGACCTTGGAGTGACTAGAGTTGGGCACAGAATGAACATAGAAAGAGCTTTGAAGCAGCTGCTGGACAGATAAGAATAGCTATTTTGCCTCACAAACTTCTGTTGATAACTAGAGATGGGCTGGTACTGACATACCCCAAATGCCTTGTCTGTCTGCGAGTGCCAGCAAAATTGGGGGGGAAGGGGGAAAACAGATGAATTCCTGGTACTCAGGTGACGCAGACTGTCTGCTACATGCCCAAACACAAACCTAAAGATGCTAAAGAAGTGGGTCCATTTTATTTCAAAGCTGTGGGGAGATGTGAGAGAGAGACAATTGTTAACTTTAAAACTCTTGATACTGCCCTTAGCCGGGACCGTCGTGTGACGATTTTCTTTTAAAATTGCAAACATTTCAGGGTTTCTTTTACCAAAAGAAAAAACCTGCATTTTATTTTATTCTTGTCTTGGCATTCAGTCTCCAAGGAGGCTTCCTTCCCCAGCCCTTGGTTCATTTTAAGAGGACAGGTTGCTCCATTACCACTCAAGCCCAATTTTATCTGTAGCAGGGATATTGGGGCGGGCACAGGAGTTCATATTCCTCTTTTTTTACTGGTGTAGCTTCCTGATCTGTTGGCAGTGAAGCTGGTTGTTCTGCTGGAGTCGGTCCAAAGGTAACCTTGCTCTGTTTTACCTGGTATTTCTTTATTTATGCAGTGGTATTTAGCACTCTTCCAAGGTGGCAGAACAAGTTCCGTGCACGCTCCATTGACGTAGGACGGTGCAGTGAAGGCCAAGGAGGGACCACACTTAGAGGTACAGCAAAGTGAAGCTAGTTTGAACCTGAGACCCCCCCCCAGTTCTCAACCAGCTCAGCTGCTGCTGAGTCAAAATATGAACTCCACAAGCCAGGACAAACTTTGGCTTTGGTACTTGCCAGTGAGACACTGAGCCCTGAGAGATCCTGTTTCATTCAGTGAGTGGTAAGTGCCTGGGTATTTTGAACAGCAGGCCGAGAAGGAAGGAGAAGAGGGATGAATGTTCCCATTGAAGTCAGTGGGAAGTGTGCCAGGAGCTGAAGTGAGAGAGGGATTTCAGCCTGTTAGGAATGGAAATGCTTCATCTTGTTGAGAGGAGGCAGAGAGGTGATGCCAAGATGGAAAGAGCTGTCGAGTGTCTCGGGGTGCGCGCGTTCCGAGAGCCAGGAGGGCTGGGGAGGGATCCAGGCTCTCCTTTTATCACTGCTGGCAGGAGCTGGCTCTGGACAAGGACAGAGGGCTGGGCACTGGCTCCCAGCCCGTCCCTTGGCATGAGAGGTGGGAGCACCCTGCCAGAATCCAGGGCAGGATTGAGAACCCCGAGAGAACTTTCCGGGAGACTTCAGTCAGCAGGGGAGAAGCACCCACGGCTGGTTCACAAGGCTTTGTTTTCCAAAAAAAAAAAAAAATTATGGTTTTTTTTCAACTTTCAAGTTAACAAGTCTCTCTCTGCATGTTTGAACTCCCCCTTGTAATTAACACCTCTGAATATCTGTGAGTTTTGTAGGACTTTCTGGACAGAATATTCAAGATGTTCGAGGTGGGTAAATTGGGTGTGGATGGCTAAACTGCCTCCCTACCAAATTTTCAGGTTCCCTTACATTTTGCAAGGTACCTGAACTTTCTTTCCTTGCTATGGTCCTTGATATGGTCCAGCCTATCTCTAATTTTTTTATTATTGTGATTATTTTTTGCTCACAAACAAGTGTCTAATTAGGTCTGCAACAGCCCTAGTATGAGTACATAAAGTTTAGCATTTTAAATATCTTTCTTTACTGCAAGTTTAAATAGTTGTACAGATAGTTTATAAGCACAATATTTTAAGAAAATAAGTGGCTGGTCTACTGGGCAGCCTTTGTGCCACTTCAGTGCTAGGAAGTTAAAAACAGAAAAAAAAACAAACAAAAAAAAAAAGAAAAAAAAAACTTTTTGTGGTTTACTACTATTTCTGTGGAATAATTATAAAGTCTTGACCTTTTTAAAATCAACCTCATTTGGATGCATCTGAACCAGCAGAGCTGTGTTATATTTTCTATCTTTGCTAGAACTTCTACAGAGGAGGATGAATATTTCTTCAAAAGTGGTTACAGTTACCAACGCATTGGAAACTCATAAAAATCAACTTATTTAAGCCTCCTGCCCCCTTTATGGAACAGCAAATCTTTTGACTTAAACATCTGTTACTGCGCTCTGTTTGTATTTGGGGAGTTCCAAGGAACCTCGTGATAATAAAAACGAAGCACCGAGGTGTTTCGCTGTCGAGGAGTGCTGAGTTTTTTCCATGGGAGGTGTAGAAAATGGCAGTTCCACTCAGATAGGTCGATGCAGGCAACTTGAGGCCATCACACACTTTAAGAAGTGGAAAAAAAAAAGGAAAAAAAAAAAAAAAAAAGGAAATTTAGCCATCGTTTGTCTTCCATTTGGGGATACGACAGAATTCAGTAAATAAACCACTGATGCCATGCTCTCGTCTTTTTTTTTTTTTTTTTTTTTTTTTTTTTTGTTTGTTTGTTTCTTTGGGTACAGTTGCTATTACCTCTATAACACGTGCCAGAAATACGTTAGGAAACAAATACAGTAGTAAAAAGGAGAACGTAGAAGTTTGACTTTTAAAGCTGCTTTTTTTCGGATCACAACCTTCCCGTTGGTTGAACTTGCCCTGGGCAAGCGCTGACACACCCAGTAAGTCCCAGGGGAGCTCATCCCTTCCTCACACAGGTGTGACTCCTGCTCCTGCATCTCTTCAGGTACTCCAAGAGCAGGTGCAGAACGAGCAGGTGAAAGAGCTGTAAAGGGAATAGTTTCATTTTTTCATGTTGTGTCCCGTGAAGCAAAAAGGTAAGGGAGACCTGAGGGGACCTACTTGGACCACCAGAATGCACCTCTGCCAAGTCGAGTTCGGTCTCCAGCTCTGAGGGGTGGTTTGAAACACAAAAAAAAATTTAAAAAAAAG
>VXBB01010407.1:0-35917 GCA_013399915.1 Illadopsis cleaveri
GGGGGTTATGATCAGTTCATCACCTGGGTTCTCCCAGTGGTCAGGGTGAAGAGTCCCTCCCCTGCTCTGCCACGGGATCCATCTCATGGGAAATAACTCCCCATGAACTTCTCCAGTGTGTGTCCATCTCACAAGCAGCAGTTCTCTGTGAATTGCTGCAATGTGAGTCCGTTTCACAGACAACAGTCCTCCCCAAAGCGCTGCAGTGTGGGTCACTCTTCCATAGGGTGCAGTTCCACAAGGACAGGCTGCTCCAGGGTGAGTCCTGCTCTGGTGTGGATCTCCTCCATGAGCTGCAGCTGCATTGCTGCCTGGGACCATACCAGGGACCCCCAGGGGCTGCAGGGGCACAGCTGCCTCACCATGGTCCTCACCACGGCCTTCACCATGGCCTGCAGAGGAAACTCAGCTCTGCTGCTTGCAGCATCTCCTCCCCCTCCTTCTGCACTAACATGGGTGTCTCGCTTTGCTCTTCCCTGGTCACAATTACAGCTGTGCAATAACTTTTCTTTTTTAAGTTTCTTTTTAAATATATTACTACAGAGGTGTTTCCATCATTTCTAACTGGCCCAGCCTTGACTAGCAGCATGTCCACCTTGGAGCCACCAAGGCTTGGTTCTGTCAGACATGGAGGAAGCTTCTGGCAGCTTCTCATAGAAGCCACCCCTGTAGCTCCCCCGCTACCAAAACCTGGCAACAAAACTCCAATATAGCTGAGTAAACTAATTTTAAATTATTATTTCTTTCAAGGTCTGAAATCAGTACAATAACAATCTACTCTGATTTTTTAAAATGAATGCTAACCTGGCTAGGCTCCTTTGCAATCGTAAGACATAACCCGAAAGAAAAATATAAAAAGGGGCTCTTTTGAAGCACTGTCTGCAGTATACAACCATACATTTAGTATTTACCTCCCTCATTCCCACTACTCTAACCTGAATCCTACTGTACTTCTCAGGCACAGCTAAAGGAACCAAAAATAAGCCATTATCTAAAAATGACACAAGCATTACTATTACTTTTCTTATATTATGTATAACCATATTATATAATTTCATTAACAACTTGCATTCAACTGAACTCCTGGGTAATACTTAGGAGTATTAATTCTGTAGTATTGCTACAAAATATTATTGGCATTTCCTTCAATCCAGTATTAATCCTTCCTGTTGAAACATTACCCCTTATTAACCCTTAAGTTCTGGTATTTAAAAAGCTGCACAGTCACCATGGAGTAATTAAACAAAATAAAGGAATATCAGTGCCAGTGCTCTTTCCAGTATACTCACCTTTCTAGGTTATATCACACTCACCACCACCACAGATAAGTTTAAACTCTTTCTTTTCACAAACGTGACTCCAACCAAGCCTTCATTCATCTTATAATCTCCAGACTGCACTAAAAGCCTGTTCCTGAAGGGAATAGAAATGCTTGGATATTACTCTGCATCATCAATCATTTTATATTTTAACACAACAATAGATTCTGATTTTTCTCTCTTTCTTAAAACTGCTACTATCCTCTTTGTTTGGAAACTTTCCTCAGAACCTTGCATGATCCCAACACAGCAACTAACATCAGAAGGTTTTATTTTTCATGCTGTGCAAAACATAATGACAAATTTGTCCCTTCTCTCTCCTAATCCTAAGTTTACAAGTTTTGAAGCATCAAGGACCACCAGAGACTGGGAAAGGGAAATAGGCAATTAGATCCAGCTACCCCCAGAACTCATTTTGGGATTCTGTGTAGTTTAAAATACTGACTATTCTGGAGCACCTGACCCCAGATCCTTCCCTTCAATGCACTGCAAACCATAACTTTGATTCTTTCAGTTTCTAAAATCCCTCAGACTCTCAGCTCTCCTCCCTAGTCTCTCCAAGAAATGTATGATCCTTTTCCTTTCCTCAGTACTCTAATATTTTTTTTTTCTTTTTCTCCTTCAGAAGCTGTCACCTAACGCTAAAATTAAAACTCTCTCTTTGAAAAAATAAAATCTATGGACCTCAGGAAATAAAGACAGGTGATTCTTGTGAGTATCAGCATTTACATCCTTAAAGGTTTGTCATTAGACTCTGTCTAAAATTTTTTATTCTTTTATAAACTCAGTGTACTCCAAAATGGTGTGATAAGAATGCAGAGTACAGGAAACAAGGAGGAGTGTCTGGAGACAGTTGAGATAAATGTCTCCTGTTGCTTTGATCACAGACCAGTTCAAAAAAAAGAAAAGAAGAGGAGAGGATGCAGAAGTTGGGATGACTTCTAATGATTTTAGGACAGACTGGTTGTTGTGGAATGTCATGTGATAGGCTTAGATGGGGTTTGAGTCTGGGGTTTGGAAAGGAAGAAGGACTGAATGGTAGGAAAAAAATACTTTGTGGGTCACTCCTTCAAATTTTAGCTGGATACCTCCTATCACTTTCAGGCAGCAGTTAGCAGCCAAGGCTAAATACATTTTAGGAAAATGGTATAAAGGCAAACAAATTAACTCATGTGTCCATACACCCAGAAACTCCACATTTAAGGCGTAAAATGGGGGCATGTGACTAGATACACATAAAACTGGAAAAGAGTTAGAGAGATAAATAATATTAACCATGAAGCATTGCATAGAAACTGTCATATATACCAAATATGTTTTAAAGTATTGAAGGAATTATGATGATGAAACCCAAGCTATCTTCCCATTCCCAGGGGTTTTTTGTTATTCCTTTTCCTTTGACTGGAATGGACTATGGATGGGGGGTTTGTGTTTAACACTCACTGTGAAAGGGGCTGGAATTTTATGAGTATCAAGAGATACAAATATTAATGTCATGATTCAGTCAGGAGTATTGGTAAAACTGACAGATGTTCAGGATTTATTCTGCATTTGCTAGGAAGAGACTGATTAGAAATATATCTATAAAGGATTATTACAAAGACTGTCAATTTTGGAAAAGCTTCCAAACTAATCCAGCATGGGTAGATATGCTCCAAAAATTCTGTGACTGGTCAAGCTCTTGAATGCTGCTGTGCCTGAAAGCTTGAAGAGATTTACTTTGGAACTATTGCAAACTGCTTAGAAATTCTGACATCATGTTTAGCAGAGGGGAAATCAGGGAAGAAGATTTAATAGACTCATAAACTGAATCTTTGTCACCCTTCTTTGCATGGCAGGCCACTAGTCATGAACATACAATAATGATTTCCCTGGTCTCAGCATTGAGGTGTGTCATTAGACAGTGTATAACTTACAAGATTATGAATGTATTCCTGTAGGAAGAAACTATCTATTTCCCCAGACTTGCTGGCAGGATTAGATTGACTTTAACACCATATATGTATTTTAAAAATCCACTGCAAAATATTCAGGAAGAATGTTCCACAGGGAACACTGCATAGGAGATTTTTCTTAAACATATGGCAAAAAGTATATTAGCATGAATAACTTCTATGACATTTCCACCTCCTCCCATCCTTGAAATTGCTGTGAGGCAAATACAAAGTGTAAGTGAAAATCTAGAAGAGGAGAAAGAAGTAGGAGTTGCAAATCAGGGCTGGAATTCGAAATCCAAGGGTTCCTGCAGACCAGGTTTTTTTCTTAAAAAGATGGTTACTTTTCAGTTGCTCTTGCAATAAATATTCTTGAAATTCAGAAAGTTCAAAGTCAAGTTATGAACCAAGGTAGAGATTTTTGGGTGTATTAGAACATCTGTGTTATTATCCTACTAATAAAATTCTTGTGACTGGGATTTTTAACTTTCCTGTCTCTGTCACAGAACTTCTTTGGAAGGTTATATAATAGCAAACTGCCTCAGATACTCATATGCAAAATTAGAATAATAGTGCATCCTTTCTGTTATCTGTAGAACTTGTGAGCAATCTGGGGAGGAAACCAGGTCTATTAATGCTGGAGGCATATCTGTGTACACTGCTAACAGTGAAAGGTTCCAGACCCTTGTAATCTTGGAACATCTGGGCACAGAGTATAAGAAGTGTAAGAAACCATTTTTATTCTCTCCTCTAGTCTTTGTGATCCTCCTGGGAGGCCCAATAAGGCTTTAAACAAAATTATCAAAAGTAATTTCATTTAAAAAAAGGAGCTAGCAGATTTCCTGTCCCTCCTCAGTCTCTAGTATCAGCAATGTGATGATCCTAATCTCCACATACATTATTACATCCCTGCACTGACCTGCATGTCATTTTATACAGTCATGAACATCTATTACAGAAAGCATGGTAGGGAAATGTAGCAAGTTTTCTGGTATCAAAACATTGATAACTGAGTTCCAGAAAAAGAACAATCAGGATCCCAAGAGATTTCATCGACTTTGTTTCTTTGCCTGATTGAGACCTCAGCTGCACCATTATTTCTGCTGTCCTGACTCACCATCTTCACCCTTCTTTGCCTGAGATGAGAGCTCTGTGTGATGCCCAAATCCATTCTGACTGCATGTACTCCTGCAGCTTGGAGATTAGAGCAGTCTAAATGGGAGTGATCAGCTCAAATTTTGTGTCAGATTGATGATAAGCTGTGATTTCATAGCAAAAGTGGCACAATGATTTTTTAGACAAAAGGTGAACAGGCAATCACAGGCCATGTAGGTTGCACAAGGTTTCAAGCCTTCGCTAATAAATGTGCTATGAATGAAAACCTACTTTGTGAAAGTGTCAGGAAAACAAACAATAAGAATCAATGATTATAGTGTACTTTTTCAACATTATCACATTTGTGAAGGCAAATGAAACACCTGAAGCAGTAGTTTAACCAATTTGTTCTGTTTTTCAGTCATGCTATTGGCATGTTGTTCTATTAGAGCTTACCAACGCAGAGAGCCCCTGAGATGTACAACTTGAGCTTTTATAACCAGAACAAAGTGGATGTCATTGAAGATGACAGTGGAGGAAATAAGCAGATTCTAATAGTAATTTCAGATGGCAAAACAGTCAAGCAGCATTTAGCTTTGAAATGTTCATGGTCCTCTAGGCTGAGGTCTTAATAAAACAAGTCAAATTATTGCCTTGCCAAGGCCCAGAGAAAGTAGAACTTCGGGGTATCATCGTGTAGACTGAATGGTCCAATCCAGGTAAGAAAGAGAAAATGCTGCAGACACAGCAGAGCCTTCTTGATCCCTTGTGAAAGATCCTAGGTGCTGTGGTGAGAAGCTGGAACAGATTTCAGAATGTGTTATCACTGCTCAGAGACAATCCAGGGACAGGCACTGTCATGCAGGTGATGAGTGGAAAAACACAGGCAAAAAAATTGCAGAAGGTTGGATCTTCCAGTTTCAAATTATTTTGTAGCACTTCAGTGTACCAGGTTCCTCCCCTGCATTGATGTTTGGATCCAGCCTTGCCATTAAGTTCATCATTAAGAAATTTGTGGGATTTTGCATTTCTTACCATGCTGACATTTTATGAGCTATTTATCTTTAGTTTCTGTTCTACTGACAGTACCAGCAGTACATTTTTCATAAATTTTGTTATTAGATATTTAGATATTAAGAAAATTTATGTGGATGTTCTCCATCATGGTATTAAATTGAAGTTCCTTAACAGTCTGTAGTAGAAAAGTCAAAATAATAGTGTGTCTAAAATTCTGGTTTCTTTGAAATGTTTTCTACAGTCAAGTCCTTATAAGAAGAGTGTCTGTTCAGCAGTGATTCCAGATAGATTTTAATTTTAAAGAGAATTTCCTTACAAGTTTTCAAAACAACTGTTTTCCACTATTAAAGGGAGCGTGAAATTTTAAAAACAGAATAAGAAATTTGTTTAGAATGAGGACCAAGAGACACGGTTTCAATGTAAGAGTGTTTTTTTTTTTTTAATAAAGATAAAAAAGGGCTATGCAGTTCTCCTGCTTTTACTTATCCTGAAACTCTTTTATAAAACATGAAGCTGATGCAGAGTGACAAAATATATTTTACCCACAAGACACCAGTTTCTTTAGTATACATAATACCTTACATAAGCAAATCCAGATCACCACATCTTTCAAGCTTTTCACGTGGGTAGGTGAACTGTGGTTTTGTTCCAATCTTTCCTCAAAGAGATCAGACTTCAAAGGTCTTGGACTAATTTTCACAGAGGGCAAATTAGAAGGACATCAACAACCAACATAAACACATTAATAAGCCTTAACTAGTTTGCTGGCTGACAACAAGGAAAGCTGTGACCTTGAGCAGCCACAGAGAAACTGGCTTGGTTTTCTGAGCAGTAATGGTAGCAAGGTGACAGACATTGTTTATGTCCAGTGTTGGAGGATTCCCCTTGAATGCAAGCTCAGGATGGCCTGTAACAGACTGATGTGGACTACAGAGAGCTGCATTTCTTTTTCTCTGTTTTAGGTAAATTTAACGAAAACCAAACGGATTCCCTCCAATATTCACAAATAGCTCTTGCCCTAAAGTTGTTATGTCTCCATTCAAAGTTTTATAGTCTATGCCAGTCTGTCTAAAGACATTGACAAGAAAAGCACCCATCAGAAATATAATTTTAGTGAATTAATAGCAGCAAGTACACTTTTGATCTCATAATGTATTTTCCACCATGACTTTCATGTTCTTTTGCAGAGCTCAAAGAAGGCCTGGAGACACCTACTTATTTTGTATAATGTGAGTGACATAAAGCACACTGCCCTGCATACTCTTTTTAGACAGAATTTGGAACATGGAACCTGTCCCATATCCTCACTAAATCCTGTGCTTGAAGTTTTCCAGGTCTTCTAGTGAGTCCTTCAAAGAGCTCTTGACTTGCCTGTTCTGGACTGTTGCTCTGATGATACCATGGTGCACATCTCCCAGGGATGACCCTTCCTGGGTGGCATTTAGTATTTTTCTTTTTCCCTTATCTATAAGGAGCAAATTCTGTAGATAAACAAATAGCCTTTACCAGTCACACATCTCCATTTATTCTTTCCATTAGTCTGTGCAGAGCAGCTCCTCTAGAGTGTATTTCATAATAGTGTGTAACAGGCAATTCTGATCTGTGAAAAGACATAGAGAACAGCATATTCAGGACTTACTGCAACCCACCCACCCACACATTTTCCAAATTTCAGGCCTCATTTTCATGGGTTTTGTTTTTTTTTTCACTGTAATCATCAGATATATTTGTAAATCCTAGCTGCCAAATCTTCTGCAGAGATGTGGGCCATCAAAATTCACTGTGGAAATGGTAACACCTCAGCTGAGGTGTTGCTCCTGGAATATTCCTTACAAGAGGAAGTAAAGGTGTCTTCCTCGTCCTGAAAATGCAGATTCAGGAAATTTCAGTTGCTCAGAGTTCAGCTACTGAAAATTGCATTGTGGAACCTAAATTCTCCTGAAGTAAGACTGTACTCACACTGAGACCGAGATAATCTGTCATTACTACCCTTCATATGATGAGAAGACTTCTTAAATATTTTAAAGATCTGCGCAACAGATGGATAATAGTGCTGCCTGATCAAAAATGTAGTGTTGAAAAGTGATATTTTTACATTTAATTTTTATATAAGATTGTTGCATTTAATATTGTCAAATTAAATGTCATATCTGGTATGGATAAAATGGATAAAAATGGTTTTCCTCCTTAGAAGTAACTCTTAAAAGAGAAAAACAGTTAGGCTTCTCCTGACCCATATATGAATGGTATTTCCTGGTTTATTAGAAATGTGAGCTTTCTGAACAAGGTCTAAACAAATAAAATTGTTTAATGCTTGCATGGTAATACTAATATAATCAAAATCAAATTGAGTAAAAAAACAAGTCCTCATAGCAAAAGAGCATTTTCTGATTTTCTGCAAAGAAATTTCTACAAAAAATTCTGATAAGGACACAAACTGCAGCCTATTAAAAAGAAATCTAGCATAAAGGAATCTAGCAAAAAATTACCTGCTTTGTAAATTTTTCTAGAGGTGTTTACATGTTCTGTGCATATTCTTTCCTCCAAAGATTTGTTTCTAATATTGATTTTGTTTCTTTCTATCACTAGCTCTGTAGAGATGGAGAACAGTTCATGTGAACCTTCCGAAAACTCACAATTCATCTCCAAACTGGAATAGTGCTTGAAAAAGAAATGAAAAGCCAACCACAGCCCCCATATATACACTGTGAAATAGTAATGACTCTCCTTCGATCCCTTCTTATTTTTTTTTTAAATTTCACCAGATATAAAATTTATTCTATCCTGGTATTTATATTACTGCTAAAACTGAACATCTCCAACTTCTTGGAAGAGACCGATTTTCTACCCTATCTTAATTCCTTGAAAATTACAGGAGAAAGACCTGGAAGAAAATGCACTTTTCTAGTGCTGTTAAAATAAGCAGAAGTGTAAAGCTCATTGAAAGACAGGACATATGAGAAGATAGCTTTTGTCAGTAGTTCTAAAAATCATCCAAACTGCAGTCTTCAACCAAAAAAATCAATCTTTGCAACTCATTTATGACTGTCTTAAAATGTCTTGGACTTATTATTCCGTTTCTTCACTGCTCCTGGTCTGGGATGACAAAACCAAGAACCTCATTACTTTCTACAGATGCTGGCACAAAATTTCAGCAGTGTAACCATGTAAACCATGCAATCTCTTGGGCTTCCAGGCATGACACAGCTGCTGCAAGGGGCAGTAGACAGGCACTATTGGGTAGTTAAATTATATTATCTGTTATTTTAAAAATAGCATGTGTAACACTGAAAATGGGCTTCAGATAGAGGGGAACTTTTAGGGAAAAAAAAAGAATGAGTTGGTAATTTGTCCCATTGACTGCTTTACTCAGCTGATAGGCAAGATCTGTCTCTGCTTTCACAGAAAATGAGGAGAATATCATTATTCTCCACATGGGATGACAATGCAAACAAGTATGAGTAAGGTTTCCTCTGTAGTACACATGAACAGGCATGGACACTGCTTAATGTGCATCAGGGATGACAAAACACAGAAGATACAACAACATGTTCACTGCTTCACTGGTAAAAATGTCTATGGTTCCTTCAGTTCTTTCTCTCTGGAAGAAACTAGGGCATCCATGTATATCCCCAAGCTAAATGTGGCCAATGTCTAATATTTGGAATTGTCAGCCTATTGAGCATGACACTGAGCAAAACAGGGAAAACACAGAAGACAAATTAATTTCTCTGAGTATGTTAGTTCCACATGCCACACAAAATAAGGATGAGAAAGAAACTAGTTAGATACATCTATGGTAAAATACGGTATGAGTGGAAAACTGAAGGGGGTGCTAATTTAATTTCTTATGAAATAAATCTTTGTGTGCTGTGGGGAGATGCAATGCCAGGTCAAGAATCACAACCACAACTTCTACAACAATCAAAACACCCCAGGAGCACGTGTCATGGGTAAAGAAATAATTAAAAATAACAAAGTCTTTTACATTTATATAGTCGCTTTCATCCTAAAGGATTCAGAAACTCCTGACAAATTTAAACATCCACATGAATTTATATGTAGAAAACCTCTTCCACTGCTGAAACAGATAATTTGCATAAACAGCAGTATATAAGTCAGAAAGCAAAGAAAGTTACTTAATCTAAATTAATCCGCAGAGGAAATCCTATTTCTTTATTTTTTGTCATAGTATGGAAGGTCTGGCAGAAGAGGAAGATGTTACATTTTGGTCTAGTTGAACAAGTTCTAGCTTTAATTCTTTATTTAATTGTGGTTTCCATTTGAAGAAACCTGATATTCAAAACCCATCTGCACATGGTCCTGGGCAACCTTCTCAAGCTCATGCTGTCTGAGCTAGTGGGTTGGGCCAGTAAATAACCTCTGGATGTTCCTTTCAACCTAAATAATTACGTGATTTTCCTTCACAGCTGAAGCAAACATTTCCTTTTTGTCACATGGAAACAATCACACAATTTCATCATAAAATCCCTGTCAGGGTGCCTGTATTTCCGAGCTCGGCCAGCCCCAGCACCACGGCAATACGGTGGTTCTTGGCTGACCAGGAGCACTAGCGTGTCGATGGCGGGAAGAAGAACGGTGGGACTGTCCAGAGGTACGGCAACAATGGGTTTATTGGGGACCCCTGGGGGGATCCTTCCCTCAGTTTCTGTGCCAGGAGAGACCCCGACCCCGGGGAGAACAACAAGTTTTAAAGGGGGGTTGGAACACAGGAATGTATATAATAACAAGCCAATAAGAAAATCTTGGGGTATAGCTAAAAACAAAATAAGCATACACAACAACCATTCAGAGGGAAATAGGAGGGGGAAGCCTGGACCTTGCCCAATCACTCAACGCCCTTCTTGGAATCTTCCAGACTCAGGGAGAGGCTCCGAAATGATTGACAAGACCAGGGGGTTATTCAAAATAAGATTGACATGTAACAGGTGTCAAGCAAAACAAAGGATTGACAGAAGCAACTGTTGGGGTGAAAAGGGTACAGTGAATCGAACTTAACTTACAAATCAAAACTTATATTAAACATGCACCCCCACAAATCCCTACCTGACTATTTCCTCTTGATCTGAGAGAAGTCCCAAATAAAAAGTTTAAACTGCTAAGGTATCAGATTACGGACTGAGGAGATATTTTTCCTATAGTGAAATTAAGTACTCAGCCTTACGCAAATGAATTTTCTTTGGCGCACAATACTGGGGTTTTCCTCCATGGAAAACTGTGGAAAAGGCCAGCTTCTGGTCTGACAATCTGGCCAGCTTGTAATGCAGAGATTCTAAAATCCCTGATCTGGTGACTGGGATTGCAGAGAATGCCCATCTGTTAATTGCTCTATATAACCCATATAGCAGACCTGGAAATCCTATTGTGCAAGAGACCTCAGCAGTCCTTCCAAGAGCACTGTGTCTCCAAAGGCCACCATGGAATGTCTCTGTTGCACAGAAAGACAAGGTTTTCACAAACAGAAGTTTATGAAAGCTCTAAGGTAAATGGTCACCCATCCTAACCTAAACTTAAAAAGCTAATATTTTTGAAGTTACTAGGGAGGATGGCAAAAAGCTCAAATCAAGTACTCAAGCATGCAGGAGTATTTTATCAACACACAATGTTCAGTGATGAATGCAAAACAGATGTTTCAGAGATTGAAGTTCCCAACAAAAAGTATTTAGCTGATTTTACATGTGGAGTAGGCAAAGACCAAACCCCAGAAAAATTCTGCAGAGAATCTGAAACAATTAAGTGCCCAGCTAATTATCCTGGAATAACTAACAATGTGTTGGGCATATTGTAAATAAACTCATCAGAAATCCATAGTGGGAAGAAAAGAAAAGAGAATTAGAATTTAAATCTTGATAAATGTACACACACACACACATACACACACACTGTCCTGACATTTAAAGGGCAATGTTTAGCCAGCTGTGTTTCTATTTTCCTTCATGATTCACAAAAATATGATCCAGGCTAATAATAGCACATAGATAAATGCCTTCTTTCCATATTGCTGTGCTTTATTAAAAGTTTTTTTGAGATAACCATGCCAAATCTCCAGGTGGTGGCCAGGTTGGATTGATGTTGGAACTGAGGAAAACGCTCTTCTCCATCATTGCTGAGAAACAACTATCATCCCATTCTGGCTGAGTATTGAGGTTTACAGAATAACTGAGGCTGTATTTTTCTATGAACAATTGGTTGAACTACAAAGCAGAACTGTGTAATGTTACTTGGCTGAGTAATAATTTGGGCCTCCATAAGGTTCTGTTGCCCCAGACAAGAAAAAGCCATCTTTCAAAGTGTTATTGAGGTTTTATACAATGGACTAGCACCTGAAATGTTGGTGAATAAGAAGAAATCTTTGTAATGACACTATATGTGAAGTTTCCTGGGGAAACTTCCAGTAACGGCATCCGCCTATGGCAGGATTAAAATGTGTATTTGCAAAGTATATTTTTGAAGTCTCTGTATAAAAGTCTGCTTAGAGGGAAATAGCAGTCCTGAGTTTTAAATCAAACTTTCTCAAAAGTTTGGCTGATAATTATTATACCATCATTTTCCTATATATTATAGATTATNGTACACACACACACACATACACACACACTGTCCTGACATTTAAAGGGCAATGTTTAGCCAGCTGTGTTTCTATTTTCCTTCATGATTCACAAAAATATGATCCAGGCTAATAATAGCACATAGATAAATGCCTTCTTTCCATATTGCTGTGCTTTATTAAAAGTTTTTTTGAGATAACCATGCCAAATCTCCAGGTGGTGGCCAGGTTGGATTGATGTTGGAACTGAGGAAAACGCTCTTCTCCATCATTGCTGAGAAACAACTATCATCCCATTCTGGCTGAGTATTGAGGTTTACAGAATAACTGAGGCTGTATTTTTCTATAAACAATTGGTTGAACTACAAAGCAGAACTGTGTAATGTTACTTGGCTGAGTAATAATTTGGGCCTCCATAAGGTTCTGTTGCCCCAGACAAGAAAAAGCCATCTTTCAAAGTGTTATTGAGGTTTTATACAATGGACTAGCACCTGAAATGTTGGTGAATAAGAAGAAATCTTTGTAATGACACTATATGTGAAGTTTCCTGGGGAAACTTCCAGTAACGGCATTCGCCTATGGCAGGATTAAAATGTGTATTTGCAAAGTATATTTTCGAAGTCTCTGTATAAAAGTCTGCTTAGAGGGAAATAGCAGTCCTGAGTTTTAAATCAAACTTTCTCAAAAGTTTGGCTGATAACTATTATACCATCATTTTCCTATATATTATAGATTATTTCACACATGTGACCTTGATATCTCCCTGGATCAGCTCCTAACCACTCAGAATTCAATTGTGCTCCAAAGTTTGATGCAACACTTGAGGACTACACTTTTTGCAACAGCATGGGAGCATTCAAGAGAGATGCACCACTGGTTGAGGGAAGAGGCATTTGAGTTCAGTTTTCCTTATATTATCAAAAATTACACAGGGAAGAGCTCAATGAGAAGGTCTTGTAGTTTCACAGCAGGGTTTCCAGAAACCTTTGGATAAGATAACAGTGTGAAATGAAGAACTGAAGCAGTAGGGACCTCATCACAAAGGTAAAGTCTGCATCCTGACTCAGTGAAACATATAATCTTCTTCTGTTTGTTAACAAAAAAACAGCACAAAAATACATTTTGGAGATCAGATTTTCTGCAGCTCCCTGATGAAAGAAACATGGCAATAAACCTGCTGTGAGGTGGTGAGTTGCTCGGCCATGTGAAAGTGAGCACAGATCCAGACTATAATATTTGATGATCAATTTGGTGCTTGTTTATTTTCTTTTTCTTTGCCTTATTGTACTTCCATGTTATTCCTCAGATAGATCCATATTCTTTACACAGAACCATAGTGCCTGAGGCTTGTAACTGTATGATCTCTCAGTACAGTCATAAATCTTGTGTTTAGTTGTCCTTTCTCAGCTTTGAGTTGTCTTCTGTGTCACGTAAACTTCACTTTCTCAAACACCTCCTGCAGATTTGGAAGGGGTTGAGATTTTTCTTGGGGTTTTTTTTTTTCCATCTGGGCACTGTGGTGAATTGCGGATTTCTTGATCCTCCTGCTGCTACAAAGAAACCAGACAGATAATTTCAAAGAGCCAACATCAGTTGCTGGCAGAGGTGAGATCTTCATGTTCTAATGACTCCCTGTCCCTGCAAAGGGACTTTCTTTTCATTTGCAGTAAACTGTGGTATTGTGCCAGCACCTGGTACTAGAGAGCACCTCAAAAACTACTCACCCACTGCACCAGGATTCAGAGAAGGAGTTTTCCTTGAGGAACCTAAGGTATTAATAACTTTTGTTGTTGCTCCCTGAAATACCATGGAGCACTCACTGCCTGGCTGGCCTCCTTTGTCTTGACCGTGCCACAAAGCAGCCTGTGTAGGGACACTTTAATATTTGTACCACTAGGCTTGGTGTGGGTTGTTCTTACTCTGCATGACACACCAGCACCTACCACCCCTTCAATTAAACTGCTTGTTTGTTTGTTTTGGTTTTTAATCTAAATCTGACTGTTGAATAATAAACATCATTTGCAGTAACCACACAAACTAGGTGCATGCAGGTTGTAGAAAGTGAAAATTACTGCGAGTGAGTAGCAACAGATTATTATTTGTGTTCTATTATAATTAATTACTTTGCACAGCTGGGAACCTTGTTACAAATCTTAGGTGTTTGCAAGAATGAATGGCCTTGTAAAATGTAGCTGGCAGCTAAATCCACTCTTGTCATCCATGTTCGTTTTTGGTGCTCTCAGTGCTGGATAGATGTGCCTGCCAAAGGCTCTCATCAGCCCATTAGTGTCTGGAGTGGCTGTGCTCTTAAAAAGACATTTTTATTGCTCTCTGCCCTTTGAGTCATAGTAGTTGCAGACACCTGGGAAATGCCTGATACACACAAACAGCTAAGAGGAACCAGATAAACAGCCCCTGCAAAAACCACACATTACGTATATTGATAATTACACACCAGAAGCCATCTGTGGAAACACAATTATTTTTCAGATCCCTTTCTTAGCCCACTGGTATAATTCAGGATCCCACGTGGCTGTTCATGTAAAGAATCACTAAATCTCCATTTTTGTTTGTGAAGGAATGATGAAGAGAGTGGTGATCATAAAATAAATTTTTTCCCATTATTTTTCCTGCAGTTGAAGTCATTCCATCCCAATAAGACAGAGCTAAAAATAAGCTCTGAGGCTTTGATTAGCTCACGAAGGAGAGCCACTATCAGGGGGATGATTGTGAAGAACTTGAAAAGGCTACAGTGCCTTCTATGGGACTATGTAAAGTTGGCATAGCCAATGGGTTTGGCAGCCAGTAGGGAGACAGGAACAAAGAAACTCTGGGAAGCAGGTGGGGTCTGAGCATCCGGTTATCCACCACAGCTCCCACAGATGACTCAAGATGTGGAAGATGCCCACCACTGATGATTTGGGGACATTTTGATGTTTTCTGCCACAGTGCAAGATACCTGTATTTGATTCTTAAGCCAATGACAATAAACGTAAATATGGTACAGTTACCAAGGTCCAGGTAAGGAATTGCAGAAACTGCTGTCACAGAATTTATGTTTACTTGAAAAACATTGCATTGTGTAGTCATTCAAATGTAGGATATTATTTTCTTCCATGACAACTGCTTGCTCCTTCTAGGGATCCCATCTAAGCAAAGTTTAAAGGGAAGTGTTTAAGAGAGGGAGAAGGCAAATATACAAAGGAACTGGAAGCCATTAATCTATTTCAAAAATATACCTGATTTTAGACAATTATTATTAATAACTGATGTAGGTTTGTTGTTCAAAATAAAATGCAGTTAATTTATCTGGGGATGAACTGTAATTCAGTCTATTATTTCCTTCCCAGAGACAGCCTGATGTCTCATGACCAGCTGAAAGGTCTATCAGGTTACAGAAGCAAGGCTTAACCAACCAAGAAAACAACATCAAACCTATGTTTCTATTTCAGTTGTCAGAAAACTTCATGCAGACCTTTAAAATTAAAGGCCATCAAAAGGTATAGTGCATGTTCAAATAGAGACACGAATGATAGCTTTTGACAGGCCATATATGCAGTGTGGGAAGATATTTTATGCGCAGTCTGAAGTATGAGTCATTGGAAAAATAAACACATAGGACAGTGAAAAAGAAGCATTATCAAAGCAATTCCACTGTGGAAAATGAAAGTAGTGGGAGTAGTCAGTGTCATGAAGGCTTGAGTGACTTTGTACATGAGAGGAGAAAGATCAGCTAGGGATTACAATAAGTTTGAATACATTAAAGAAATATTATGAACATGCACGATACAAAGTGAAGGTGGACAAGTGTCTCTGATGGCTAAAGACTGACTCAAACTTGCTGTCAGTCAAGTGGAAGAAAAGAACTAGTTCCTTCTAGATTTTTGATCCAAATTAAATATAAAAAGTCCCTTGGTATAACTATTCTTAAGAGTGCCTGGCTGAAGAATAAGGATTAATTTATTTAAAATTAATATTAGTATTTAAAATTAATATTTAAAGAAGACAAACCAAAGGTCAAATGTGATAGGATTTGCTGATCCAACTCACTGAACTTTCAGGTCATAAAGGCAAGCATATTGTGCTATTGAGTGGTACTATTTTACAGTAAGTTCACCACTGAGACATTATTTTCACTGATTTCATGGTATGAGATCTAAATACACGTATGGACACATTGACCTCATTAAGTCTTAAAAACACTGGTGTCAAGCGCTCCATGAAATAGAAATTATTATTTTGCCAAAAGTAATTCTATCAAGAAAAAACTTTCTTGTTGGCCTCGCTCTTCAGCATCCTGAACTCTTTGCTGCTCTGTGATTTCTCTGCAGGGTGCACTGAAATACCTCTCACTTGCTCATGGCTGTCTACTGATGGGGAAACAAGGCATAAGGGTTCAAACTACATTTCAGCCTCATTTGTTTGTTATGTTGAATCCAGATATCACAGTGGGGAAAAGACTGTTATACCTAGAGTCAGTACTGGAAGTAAGAGTTAGAAAAAAGCAAACAAATGTGTTGGTCTTGACACCTTCACAAAAATAATTCTTCCTGGGAGAATGTTCCTGTTCCATGGAAGAAAACATTACATGAAAGTAGGGATTAGATTCAGTTCACCAAAGTTTATGTAACTGCTCTGCAGATGTTACCAGAGTTTTCCAGGTTCCTATAATAGTGATCTTGGGGTGCAACTCATCTGCTAAAAAAGGGATATGGGGTTTTTTTTAGGATAAGGTAAATTCCTTCTTGAATTATGAGCATATAAATTTGGAAACACTAGTTTCTATAAATTGATCCCAAGATCTGTTTTTTCCACTAGGATGAAATGGAGAAATACAATTATTCCAACTAATACTGATATTACTGTCAATAGAGACAATAATTTTTTGAGACTTGAGCAACATTATTTCCTTGCATAAGAACCTAAATGATGGGGCTGCCCAGACTTACTCCAGAGCCTTAGCCAGTGCAGTCAGGTAAGGATTTGAGCAGAAGCTGCTTTGTAAGGATTACATGCCAGGAACACACTTATCATGTGCAAGCAATAGACTTTTTTCTCTTTTGAGTAATTATCAGGCATAAACCTGTCCTGAAAATTACAGAGGTTCGGAGAACCACCCCTAGTGCTCTACAGACTTAGTAGTTGTTATGAGTAAAACTAATCAGATTTGCATAATTTAATTCAGATAAACTATTATTTAAAGGGTCTGTGGGAAGACAGTGCCATTCAGTTTCATCCACAAACCAACCTAAAGCAGGTTTGATCCCCATATGGGCCAGTCACTTAAGAATTGGACTCAATGTTCCTTCTGTGTCCCTCCAAACTCAGACTATGCTGTGATTCTCTGAGCTCCTGGAGAGGTGTGCCACACCCAGACAAACCCAGAGTCTATGGAAGGTGAATATATTGGCTGAAGAGGGGTATGAAAACAGGGATGGGCAGTTAGTACCCAATATTTGAACACAGAGCCACCATAACCTCTGGGAAGGGCCTCTCTGGCACGTGACCCAAGACAGATTAAACCAAAACTTCTACACAAGCCCACCCCTTTAAGAGATGGGATTTCATAGATGCTTATTGCACTAAGTGACCACTTGAAGCCTTATGTGAATAAAAATAAAACCATTAATATTTTCTATTACAGGTAAAGAAACATCTGAACAACATAATGAAATCTAGCAATCAAAGGACTGAGGGGGCAAAAAACGGAAAAAAATAATCCTGGTAAACTGGTGATGCTGTTAAATATAGTCTGTAGAATTATGAAGCAGCTCACTATATGCTAGAAGGAGCAAATAGTCCTGCGTGCAGTTTGTAAGACTTTTCACAGAAGAAATCCCACTCATGTGGCTCTATGGGTTGTGTTACCAGCACCCAAACTGCTCTGCCCCAACAAAGTCTTTCGGGGCAATTTCTTCATGTGCTCAGACACAGTAGTGATGAGCCTACATATAAGAGCTTCCCTTTCCTTGGGAGGAGAAGATATCAAAGAAGATATCAAGATATCAAAGAAGATACCAAAAAAGATAAGGAATGTTGGCAGCTGCTGTGCTGACAGCTTTAGAAAGTCTGACTGGGAGACCATTTGGGATGTTGGGGATGGCCACACCTGAGCACTGCCTGAATGTCCTTGGGTACTGCAGCAACCAGTTTGATACACAATATGTGGTATCTCTGGGTCTCCCAAAACAGGGAAAACTAAAAGAAAATATGTGGAGACAGAGAACATACTGAAGAACAGTTAGAGCAGCAAAGACTTGTGCAGTCAAGAGAAGGTTATGGCAAAGGGAATTATAAAAACACAAACATATCTGTTAGCTTCTTCGTAGCAGCTGCTAATCACTGCGCTGGGTCGACTCAACTTGGACTGACCAGACTCTGTGGTCCTGCCCCATTCTGCTTTTGCAGGAAAAACTATACTTCAGTTCAAACAAAACAGGAAAGAGAAGAGCAGAAAAGCAAAACAAAGTGCTTTTTGTTCAATGTCGGAACAGGGGAAAAAAAGGAGAAGAAAAAAAGAAACATCAAATGAAGAACCAAAGGAATCAGCTGGGGGAAAAAATCTTCAAATGACCACTGGAAGTATGAATTCTGCCAGAAAGGACCTCAGCAGCACCTGGTTTATTGCTCATTTTGTTTCTGAAAGAGCTGAAAGAGCTTGCCAAGGATGTAGATGGAGATTCACTGTAACGACTTGAAGCTGAGGGAACTCTGGCATTTTCCTGTGAGTGACAGGTGAAAGTTATGACAGAAGAGAGCTTTTATTTTTCTTGTATGTTCCACATTTCAGTCTTACTTGATTGCCCCGGGCTAGTACTTTGCACACAGACACTGATAAATCTGAACTCCAAAGGCAATATTATGCACTACTCAGACATGCAGCACAGATGCAACTGCTTAGCTGACTGTTACCTGTAAAATCTAATTAAAATCAATAAAGACTTGTAGCTAGAGGTCCATATTTCATCAGAGCATGAAAATGAGACAAAAATCCCAATAACAGTGCTTCGTTTTTCCATTTATCTTTGCAGATATCTTACAGTAGCCTGTGAACAACCCTCACTTCAGGGTATTTACGCTATACCTGACCAAAGTTTATCTGTCAACCCTGTAGGAATACTGGCATACTTAACATTTTCTTCAACTCTAAATCTGCCATGGGATTAATCCTTTGCTCTTTAGTGACAAGAAGGAAAGAAGTTTTAGGCTAACATCACTGTTAAACTCTGCAATAACCTTTCTAATGGAATGGTTCTGAGATTCAGCAGCTTGACTTTCATCCAGAAGTTTTTAGCTTAAGAAATAAATCGTCTTTTCTCAGGAAAAAGCCCTAAACAATGCCTTTAAAGAGGTGTAAAGGAAGAAAGGCCAGAATCTGAAATAGGATCTGTTGGCCTGCTTCTTCACAACTAACATTTCTCAAGGGATTTCTCAAGTTGTGAAAGATCCAGAGTCCAAATCTGTGGTTTGAGATCATGCATCTGGCTGGTACTTCTTTATGTCCCTTTCTTTAAAATATCAAACTTTGGTCAAATACAGAATTCTTAGGTGATGTCTCTGATAGCTATCAAACTACTGTTCACTAGAGTCAAATTCCTCTTTTACCACAAAAATGGTACAAAACAAACAAACAGAAAAAAGTCAGTTTGAGCCTGTACAAGGTTTCTAAGCATCATGGAAAACTTTTAAAACAGAGATATCAGCAGTGTTGTCCTGAAATGTCTCTGAAGATCTTTGAGATCGAGAAGCACATAAGAGAACTTCATTTTCCATGTAGCTTTGTACATTATAAGTTCCACAACAGCACACATTAGCTCTCTTTTTACTTTCTCAACTGTAGTCAACCTTCTCCATCACCAAGAAACAGCCAGCTTGTAGAGGCTTAAAGTCCACATCCCTACAAAATCAGGTAGAGATTGCCTTGTCAATGAAGAGGATTTAACATAAACAGGGTCATATAGCTCCAGTCCTGCTTCCAGTACCCAGTATTGGGTGTCATAAGCACATACATCTTGTGGGTAAATCTGGAAATCTCCCTGTGCCCATTTAGATATGGTAGGAAATGCACTCTTCTATTTTTTGAGAATATGAGACTGCTGAGTTTATGAATGTTGCACCAAATTAAAGGCAAAACAACCCAGTATTGCCTGTGTGCTGTTAAAAGAACTGTTCTCTTAATTTTTACTTCACCAACTCGCTTCCTACTAATGGTGTAACTTCTCAAGTGGCAATATAAAATTGAAATGAAAGTATCATCCTGTTAATGATGTCACCAATATTTTGATTTTGATTTCTTAATATTAAGCACAAAAGTTGTGACCAAGTATTTGCTGATTCTTCTTGTTGATTCATTTGTGATGATAACTTTTTTTATTTCTGCATTACAGATGCAAAGTTGCTAAGATCTGTATTTTATACAATTTTGAGTTTGGGCTATTGGCTGCACCAGAAGTCCAGGGCTCTGTGTGACTTTTAAGACCAGAATGATTTGATATGGAAGCAAAGAGTCAAATGAGTTTCCAAACCCCAAGCTCTGTGTCTAGAATATTCAGTCACTGCCATGCACCCTGCATTTAGATAGTAAGACCACCAGACCTACAACAGTAAATATACCTGACATTTAGCACTTCTTTAAATTTTGAAAGGGAAGAGCAAAAAACCCCCAAACCTGAAGCTTTTACTCTGAGCACAATTTTGTATGTATTTCTAAAACTGTGGCAATTGAATCACTTTTCTGTTAAGGGTGTGCAATCATACTGACAGATAAAGATCATTTTGGGCTTTGATTCACTATTCTGGCAAGGATTTAGCCTGGTCAAAAAATTAAAAATTATGTGATTTGAAAATGCTTATTATTTTTTTTTACTGTGGTACCAAATCCTTGAGAGAATAGTGATTTCTGGGCAATGCTAGTTGTTTGTGTTTTCTCCCTTTTTGCAGCTGTTTATTTTATCTTCCTCTGGTAGCTTTTGAGCTATAATATCATCCCTTTATTTGTCAGAATTCTATGCCTGTTTTTGATATGTAGAGATACCCACAGGCTTCCCTAACCTTCTCTCATGTTGCTGTGTTGTATGAATTATTCAGAAAGTTTAGCTTTTGAAGTGGTCAGTAATTACACAACTTAACATCAAGATAAAAGACAGAGAAAGAACATGAAGCGACATCACAGAACAGATTTTCTATCCTTGAAGTACAGCCTTAGTGTATAAATTTTAGAGACAATGTGTAATTAAACAAGTATCTTTAATGTACTTTGTACCATTTTACATTTTCAGAGTTCAAGGTTTCCCCCCTGCTGCCTAAGGAGCGCTTAGCTTCTCATTTCCTTTATCCCCATGCCTGCCTTTTGAACTGTTCTTCTTGTGGTTAGTAAATCCTTAAAACATTGGATTACAAGAACTAAGAATGTAAGAAATGTCAATCGTACATGTTTAAGTCAATACTAGATCTGCCTATGACACTGCAGAAAGAGGCACTTTTTCACGAGAAGACAAAAGCCTGACCCCTCTCCATAGATTCTTTCATCACTTAAAATGGTTCTGCTGGAATGTTAGGCTAGGGGTTTATCTTCATCTTCTTCATTTAGTATTTGTTTTGTATGTGTAGTCCATGAATTTGCATTATTTTAAATATTGTAGTATGGGTTGTCTCCAATACCTCCTGTGGCAGCAAATCACAGAAATACTTTTTTAAACCCTTTTTAAGTAAATCTCCTGGCAGTTTCAGCAAGTGATCTCTGATTCTAGTGTTGCAGGATTTGGGGAGAAGCAGTTCTACATTTTCCTCTGCCTGTCTGATTTTTTTTATAGTTCAGCACTATGCAAGCTTTGTTCATATTCTTTTTCTTAGGATACATTGACTTTGTCTACACCAACACCCATCCGTCACCTTTCTGAGCACTTTTTGAACACCTGATGTAATCCCTTGTCACTGATGCAGCTTCTGGTTACCCAAAAGATGTCAATGCCATCCTCACATTTCAAGATATCAGGTTTCCCTTTTCAGTCATTGACAAAATAATGAATAAAAGTGGTCTCAACACTTATCTAGAGTAGGAGTCACTGCCAAGTTTTATCCAGCCTGAAAACCGCTAACTCTCCTACTCTGCTCTTCTTGACCTTTAGCCAACTTTAAATTCATAGCAGGACCTTCCTGCCAAACTCCTAACTACATAACCTTAATAAAATTTTGCTGCAGAAACTTGTCAAAGGTCTTTTTAAACCCCACATTTCTCAGGTTCACTGGGTGTCCAGTTATACACCTGCTGAAATCATGGTAGAGCAGCAGCAGAGTGGTGGGACAAGATTCCCCATTCTAAGGACTTTGCTCATCCAATCCTAGCAGTCTGTGCACTCTGTAATTTCCTTTCCTTCCAACTTTCAGAGATTACTTGTAAGAGAAGTCACCCCTGTAAATAAGACTCCTGTTGGAAATCTTGACATAGCTTTTTGGTCTAATACTTCCTGTATATTTACCTAAAATAAGTGTAGCTCCTCTGACTGGTCTGCTATGAATACATTAAGTACAGGAACTTCAACAGCATTTTTCATGTTGAAGAATTTATTGAATTTCTGTGCCTTATTTCGTCTCAGTGCCCCTCTGACATCACAGTCAGTGAGCAAGCCCACCAATTTTCTAGCTTGTTTCCTTCATTTAAATAAAAAATTGATCTCAGATGAAGCATAATTTGCAAGGTGCTCTGTCGCCTGATGGACATGAAAGAAGGACACTCACACTTTCCAGTTTGAGACAAGAAAGAAAAAGATTTATTTTGGGTTTAAATAGGGTTCGGACTTTGACCAGCAATTGGGGGATGAGGTTGACACTTCCCTGACCCCACTGGTCAAGCCAGAAGTCCATCACAGAGAGAAATGCGAAAACAATCTACTTTGTTTATGTTACAATGCTGAGAAAGCTCTAGTCCAAGAGTGTAAATATCAGAAGGCTGAAAAATCAGGGCGACAGTGCTCTTCAGATTTTTTTGGTTTCCTGCTTACTTTTGACTTGTCCTGACTTTTCATTCAGTTATACTTACCATTTTCAGTTATACTTACCATTTTCAGTTATACTTACCATTTTTAAATACCAGCCTTTTCCATGGGACAGTATCCTTGTATTTCATTGAATCATAGAACCACAGAATGGTTTGGGTGGGAAGGGACATATAAAGACCATTTAGTCCAATCCTCTGCAATGAACAGTAACATCTTCAGCTAGATAAGGTTGCTCAAAACCCAATTCAGCCAGACCTTGAATATTTTCAGGGATGAGACATCATCACAAAACTTGAGGGTTCATTTGGTCTTGCTCTCCATGTCAGTGATGAAGACTCCACTCGTCACTCTTCTCCATCTGATCACTGAGACATTGCTTTCTTCTCACTGGATGCAGCCATCCAGCCAATTCCTTATCCAAATTCAAGGTCCTGACTTTACTCTTTGCCTGACCCATATCCCAAAGGAATGCAAACTCCACCAATGTGTGATCACTGCAGTCCAGACTGCCTCCAGACTTGTCACTCATTAGTTCATTTGTGCTGATTTGTTTCCCATGAAGCTGTTCAGCACTTTTATGAGATTGCTTTGTTTTCAAATTTGTAGCAGAGAATTTATCTGTGCTTCAAAATTATTTTTCAGGAGGCATCAGATTGCTTGGAGGTTTATTGATTGGTAGATTTTGTCTTTATTATTGTTTTTATGATAATTGTCTCATTTTTATATCATTCCATTGGTGGTGTATTTGACCTTCCTCTTGTCTGTGGTATTTCTAAACCTATTGTGCTCACTCTTACACACTGATTTTCCCTTCCTATGCCTTAGATTTGGTCCTTCAAACCAAATTCAGAATGGTAACCTATCTAAAGTGCACAGAGACCAGTTGTTCTCTGAAGCAATGGTTTATTGTGTCCAAAAACTTCAATCATATTCTTAAGATATTGATCCAGTCTATATGAAGATCCTAGAGAACTCCTATTACAGTTTCCTATTAAAGTCAGTTCTGCCTGTCAAGGGTAAGGATTCATCTCTTGCACTGAAAGCAGGTCAATAACTCCACATATTTCTCACACTTTTACCAGTGTCCCCCAATGACTTGTTTCTGATTTCAAGCTTGACAGTCTTCAAGGAGTTGCAAAAGCTCACAAAAAAAAAAAAAGTCAGATGTGTATTCTGATTTTCAACACTGGGGAAAGAGTTAAAAATAGCAAGTCTACGACTCTTTGTTTTAAAAATTGTGCATGGTACACCCTCAGTGAATGGTTTTCAGGGTCTTCCTTATTTCCAGCAGCATATAGCTGCATGCTAGACTTTACAGCTACTCTGCTTCACAGAAGCATTTATTTGGAAAAGTCTTTAGAAACATCACTTTTGGAACTACTTCCCTTTTTATTGAAAAAATATCTTGCAGCTGTTCCCTCATTAGCTGGATCTGTGCAGTTACTTTAATCAGCATTCTCATTTTTAATTAAATAGTTTTTATGATCTATTGACAACACCACTTAGTCACAGATCACATTGAAATATAAGTTCTGGGACAATATTAAACAGGAGATCTGTTTTGCCTTGTCAGCTGTATTTTAAACTACTCCAGTAGGAGAAAATAACTCTTGATGTCTGACTGTCCCTGGAACAGTTCAAAGGAGTCCTCACACCCTTAGGGAAAATGTCAGAATGTAAGAATATTGTAGAGGATCAATGACTTTCAGAAGGTCAGACAAACCTTTTTCTGTTCCTTTTGCAAAAACTGAAAATAAAAAGTGAAAGAATATTTCCATATAATAAATTTTGGTGTGGTATGGAAAAAGATTATGTTTTATCTGCTGACATTAGTTAAGACGTACTCAGAACCTCACTCCTGAAGCCACCAAAATTCCCTTTTTTCACGTCCAGCTGTAGTACTAGCAAAACTCTCAATATTTATCATAGAATAGGTGCACAGAATATGCCAAGTTGGAAGGAATCCACCAGGACCGTCAACTTCTCACCCTATGCAGGATACTCCAAGAGTCACACCATGTGCTTGAGAGCTTTGTCCAAAAACTTTTTGAACTCTATCAGACTTGATGCTGTGACCACATCCCTGTGAAGTCTGTTCCATTGTCCAGCCGGCCTTTGGATGAAAAACATTTTCCTGATACCCAACCTAAACCTTCCCTGACTCAGCCTCATGTTCAGGTTTGGTCACTGGTTGTTCGAGTGAAGAAATCAGTACCTGCTCTTCTGTTCCCCTCACGTGGGAGTTATACCCTGAAATGAGGACTCCCCCTCAGTCTCCTCTTCTCTAGGACCAAGTGATGCCAGCTGCTTTCCCTCCAAACCCTTCACCACCCCAAAAACCCTCCTTTGCAAGCTCTCTAAAAGCTTCATGTCTTTTTCATATTGTGGGGTCCAAAACTGCACAAAGGATGTGAGATGAGGCTGCCCCAGAGCAGAGCAGAGCAGACCAGGACAATCCCCTCCCTTGACAGGATGAAATGTTGTGCCTAATGCATTTCTAAATTATCCTTTGCTATTTGCATCAGTTTATAGGACACTTCCTTGAAAATGTTACAGTTGCTTTTCTGTCAGTATAGATCTCTTCATCATGTTGCAGGATGGTTTCTCAGTACCCTATTAATTTTGGACTGTTGTTTTCCGGAAATTATGCTTCAGCATCAGCAAGTTCATCTTCTCTGTGTTTACCAAGACTATGTCTCTGTTAAGCTGGTAATCTGAGACTTTGCTTCTTTAAAAGAAAATAATTCTTTTAAAACTTCATGGTAATGATGCATTCATTTAGAATTCGGATTGTACCTACTTTTTCTTCTAGCAGGTGGAACACCTTTCCTCTACAAACCACAGAGAACACATGAAGTATCTCTGTGTGGGAAGATATGGTGGGAGGCAGGCGGTAAATGGTGTTCATATTATTCATCCCAAATTCCCATTCTTGACTAGATTCATTTCACTATGCTTTTACTGCTTAACAGAGATGCTAGGATGCAGTTTTTCACATCTGTGTCTCAGATGCAGATGTCAAGGACAGAGCTGTCCAGCTCCTGTTAGACTCAACAAGAGTATCATCAATGCAGTCATTGGGGGGGATTTCTCTGACCAAAGACAGACAGGGATCATAACCTAGACTGCATCAGGCAATCCCTGATGGCTGTTCATTCACTGTGAAGGGGAGTCCAGCCTGGCCTGCTGGCTGTGCACCTGCATTGCTCACAGGCATAATGTCTCAGATGAATTTTCCCCACACTCACACTATATGTGCCATCCACCCAAGTCTCCAAATGGGGTTGAAAGCTGTATCCAGAAAATGATTCATATTCACAGTTCCATTCTGACAGATTCAGAGAGATGCTTAAACCCTGTCCCAAACCTCAGCTGAATCCAAAGGGCACAAACATACGCGGTGTGACCCGAACAATTTGGGGTTATGATGCACAAACAAGTTACTTTAGGTTCAAAAGTAGCTGTAAATTAGTTGCTGGCAATATTTGTCCTAATATGTGTTCATCCTCAGTGGCACCCTTCAGTATACACAGAATAATCTAAGGAATTTTAGCCCCTACAGTAAAAAGGTCTCGGCTGCCTTGAACTTCTTAAAGAGGACCATGTGAAAAAGGCAAGTGGAGGACAGCAGCTGAGAGGCTGAAGTAATGGATGGGATTCATCTGATCAGATGTAAGCATCTTCTACCTGTGTTTTGGTATATGGTGATCAACCAGGGCTTGCTTGCTCAGCTCTTCTTATCGTAAAGTAAACCTCCAGACTATGTAAGGTGAATTCTTCCCTAAATTTACATATTCCTTCTCCTGGCTGTAAAAGGACTGGGTCACTTAGAGATGGAAATGCATACATAGGGTATGCCCCTTTTTTGTTTCACAGCAATTTACACGCACATAATGCTATCCCAAAGTGATATGTGCACATGCCCATTACTTTTCATGAGCTGGGCCAGAGATTAATTTTTTTCTCCTGGTGACAAGTATCTCACCCAGAGAAAGGTGATGGGGCACAGCTGCAATAATGTTTTTTCCATTAGCCTCTTTGTGGTGTACATCTTTCATTCCAAATCTTTTAGAAGAATAATATTTTTACATTAATTAGCACTTGTATTTGTGTATTTATGGAGGCACTTCACAAATTTCACTTTTATTTATGAAAACATTTCATGCTGATATCAACATTATCCCTAGAAACTTGGATTGTTTGCTTTAAAAATAATAATAAACAAGCAGGAGTTCATCTGAAAATAACAAGGTCTCTGAGCAATTTCATTGTTTGGAAAGAGGGTCATTGCTGAAAGCGTTTTCATTGAGGCTGATTAGATAGAGCATAGGGTTTTTTGATGCAAGTATTTTTATTCCAGCAGCAATGATATTAACCCTTTAATGACTGATGTACGATATGAAGGCAGAAGAATAACAACCAAATTGTTCACTGGGTGCCTCTTTAACCTGCCTGGCACCTTTTTGTGAACGTTCATGTTTGGACAACGCTCTCAGACACATGGTGTGATTCTTGGGGTGTCCTGCACAGGGCCAGGAGTTGGACTCCGTGATCCTGATGGGTCCCTTCCAACTCAGCTATTCTACGATTCTATGAGTCTATGAGCCTTTCCACTCTGCCCATGATCACACAGAACAGCAGAGACAGTTTTTCGGTGAGAACATATACAGGTGCTGTAGGGCAGTTTTCTTAAGTATGAGACTGTCTCCCAAATTCTCCATGCTATATGGATCTAGTTCCAGGGCTGAAAGAAGAGCCATGACAAATTAAGAATTCTAACATTCAGGCTGTATGTGTGACTAATCCTTTCTATCCTGCCTATTAACCTCCATTTGAGGCAAATCAAGTGAAACCTGGCTCAACAGCAGCTGCCACCACCCACACACTCAGCAGCAAGTCTCTGGTAGGGTGAAATTTATGGCTGTATTGAAACACACCAGTTTCAGTCATGTACTAAGTCTGCAGCCCATCACAGTGGTTCTCCTTGAAGAATGTAAAGTGAACCAGCCCTTGCAGACAGCCCTGGTAGCCCCCATTGCTTTACTTTGGTAGTACAGATGGCTCTGGCTAACTTGAAAATCGGAGAGAAGAGGTCAGGATGTGTAGGCACACCCAGGCTGGCTTTAAACCAGCCAAGGTCAGCTGGGGCCAACCCTGTCAGTGTGTTGCCAGGGTGGTGATTTGTCCAGACTGTGCTGCCACAGGCCCCCTCCTGCTGACAATAGTTAGTGCAAATGTGTCTACATTTATTCCAAGCATACTTTGGATTGCTTAATGTACAAGATTGTCTGGAGTTTGGAGGAGGCCACTCTGAGCAAGGCTGGGAATAAGTCAACGTGTATTCACACATGCAAACAGAAGCTGTGGCTGTGCACTAGGGAGGCACTTTGGAAAGACAGAGAAGAAAAAGTGGTCACTAGTTTTGCGCTTGGCAAACAGGGCATAGCTTGTTCTGCAGATCTTCCTGAGTCACTGTGCACTGCTGACCAGTGCCTGGGGTCCCTGCCTGCACTGTGCTGTGTGGTGAAAGTGAGCTCACACATCTCACAGATGCCAAGGCCCTGCAGTGACAAGTACAGAATGGGTGGCAGGCAGGTGGCAGAATTGGGTAGCTGGGATGTAGCTCTACAAATGGTGGCAAGAGCCTTCTCAAAACTTTGACATTTCCTGGTTTCCGTCTTGTGTAGCAGAAACCTCTGGAATATATGCTTTAAGGAAACCACAGTCTGATTGACAGACCAAATGACCATGGAGCACTGTTGTGAAATCATATGGAACAAGGAAATGTCTGAACTCTCAGTTACAGTTATTCTTTGGCACATGGTCAAAAAGGATTAACATAAGCAGAGAGGTAAGGGTGGGAAGTCCTGTAGAGATGTGACTGTTTTGGTAAAGAACCAGTGGTGGTAACATAAAAATCCTATCATCTGGAGCTGGACAAATTGGCAGAGAGCACAGAAGCATTTCCTTTCTATCCACCAATGCCTGGAATTCCTTGGAACTGGCAAGTTATACCTATGGTCAGGTATCTTGAGGGTGCAACAAGAGTGTATTCCTTAATAGGTGTTTATTGCAGTATGCTCACTATGGCCATACTAAACAGCTCAGAAAATCTAGGAGCAAGATAGAGGGACAGCATATCCACTGGCATCTGTGAGCGAGCAAGCTCCTCTGCTGCTTTAAACAGTTATTTAATTTAAACTCGTCTAATTTAATTCCTTTGCTCTCAAGCTGTCAGCTTCTGTTTCTGCAATGCCAAAAAGGCCAGCCTTCACTGCCCATTAATCCAATTTATGCTGCAGCATCACTGCCTTCCTCCCGGGCTGCCCATCATCCAGAGAGGAGCTGCCTGTAAAATCTGCAAAGCTTTAGTGTGTTCATCTTGTGAATGGCTCTGCAGCCAGGCTGCTCATAAAGCAGCACAGCCAGAGATGAGGACACCAGTCTGTTCTCTCTGCTGCCTCTCACATTGAACTTGATGGTTTGTCTTTTCCATTGTGCCTGTATCTAAACAAATACATCCACTCTTGATCTCTCTTTCTCTGCTATAGTCAAACTATTCACCATATAGAGTATGTACATCCTAGTCAGCAGGTGTGACAGCAAATTCCTGCACTGAGGGGACTATTTTTCTGCTCTTTTACCAGGATCATAAGGTTTTGATCCCTCCTAAGGACCTCTGAGCCTTCATAGACATTACTGTCTATAATAATTTCACAAATTATTTGACCTGTGGCTGTCACTTTCAACATAAGTGAGGGTATTGCTCTAAGTGCCTGTGGTTTGCTGCAGCTTTTCACCTGTCTTACAAGATCATGTCCTAGTACATTTAGAAGAATGAAAGACATTAAAGCAAACCATGGCTTTTTCTCCGCTCATTCCCTGGTCTTTAACCATTGAAGTACCAGCTAGATTAGCTGGTTACAGTTACTCTTAAATTACCCTTAAATAGTCTTAAGTCAAAAGGAAAATTGGATGTTAAATACCAGTTCACCACACAACTGGAGTTCAGGTTGGCTATAAAAATAATGGATTTCAGTAGAGTTACCTCAAATATACAAAAGCATAGCCAAGAGCTTAATTTGATCTTAAAGTAACATTTCAAAAAACTCATCAGGACAGTGACTGGGTTTTCAATAGCAGCATTTGACCACATTTCAGGCATGCAGTATCATTAGTATTCAGTGGGAATGTTCAGGTGCAATTTGTCTCACTGCTTTCAAGTAAGCAAAGTGAAGCCCGTAATTCTATTAATGAAAGCTGGGGCTGTGTTTTCCACACTGGCAGAAACATAGTTCTGTGTCTATATATTAGAAGGGAAATTAATCAATGGAAAAGCATGGAATAGAAAGCACTATTCTAAAAATAACAACAAGAAAGTGAGCCAATAATTATCTTTTACACAAATGCAGCTATTTTGTTAACTCCAGTGTATATGCAAGACATGAATAAGCCTGCAGTTCTCTTGACAGAAAGACAGCAATCAAATCATGCAACATGTTCTTCTGCTGTCATGTTCAATACATTAAAATGTGCTGAGGAGGCATCAGCAGAAAGCCTGCAGGACTTGGGAATAACCATCACACCACCAAGAGAAAGCATTACAAGTTAGTTTTAGCCATTCATACAAGACATAATAGCATCTTTATTACCAGAGATGGGGGACAGCCAGAGAACTGAGGAGCCAGACTAGGACACAAGTATTCTTATAGTTTAAGGAACTTTCTTAGGTGAATTTTGGTTTCAAGCTTGAGCATGCTTGGGACAAAGGACTACAAACTTTATTCATATTTGTCTTTTCATTACTTAGTCAAATTGTTTACTGGCTGAAGCAGTACCAATTTCAACAGCTCACTATTCTGTGCAAAAATATTCACCTTAAAATTTCTCTTAGTGTTCAATTTAAAACATTATGTCTAAGAGAAGGAAAGGAAAATTGTGTGTGCATTCTTATAGCACACTTTATGAAGATTCTCAGAAAACTTAAGAAATATTAGAGTTAATCATAATTTAATTGAATCATTCAGTATAACCATCTGTTGTAAGAAAATGACCTGACAGCAAACCAAGCAGAGCTGACAGGCTAGACTGCATGTAGACAGTAAATCATTTGACGAATACAATCTGCTTTCATTCCTTTTGCTAGCTAATCTGTGTAACACCTCTGCTGAGTTACTGGATCTTACAAAGATATTACTGGTTCCCAACAAGCACACATGGCTCCTAATGCAGTGAGAGAAAGGTTAGATTTTACCTAAGGGCAAACTAAACCCAGATTTATTGACATGCACTGGTATATGCTTTGGAGATCGGTGGGAAATTAAAGATATAGAACAATTAAATGAACATCAACAAACTTGAAGAAGTATCAGAAATGTATCCCTGTTCCCTGCTGATTGCTGTTAGGGTTTTACAGTCATAAAGAGTAGACAAAGATACTTGTAGCCAAAATAATTAATATTTTTATTTTAATAGACTAACACACCAAGGGATAATGAAGTTAAATGCTAGGACTGTGGCAGAAGTTTAAAGGTACATGAAAACCAAAGGTCACAAAAATGACAGTGGCCATGGCTGAGGATTTCCCTAGAGGTGCCAGACTTGTAAGCTCACACAGGGACAATGCATTGGGACCAAGGCTAGTGGCAGTTTCATCCACAGTCTGAAGGTGATCAAATGAGCTTGTGCCTGAATTTCACTCAGTAAGCTAAACCACTGATCTGCTTGGTGTCAAACCCCAGCAGCACATTTCACTTCTCCTTTCTACAAGCTTAATTTAAGGGCTAAGAGTGACTCTGATGCCACCTTTGCCTCTGCCAGAGAGGAGCAGTACCAACTGTGATGGGGCCAGGGCTAACGAGTGATGGCTGTCCTGATGTAAGCCAGGCATATGTTCACACCCTGTGCCTTCTCTGATGCTCCAGGCTGTGCTTCTCCACCACTGAGCTTCAATGGATCCCATCAAGTCCATTTTTCATTGCCTTGGACTCATTATCAGTGCATCATTTACTTTTAGCATCCACTGCCTACTGTTTGGGCTTTGAGTCCACACTGGAGCTATCAGCCACTTCACCAGCAGATTTTACCACCAGTCTCACTCTGCTGAGGCGACTTTGGGTGCTGCTATGCTCATCCAAGAGGACTGAGAGCCATTGCTGGATGCAGCCCACTGTGGTATTGTCAGTTCTTCTGGCCATTCCCCATGCACATTACCATACTGAATTGCTGTTTCTCCTGTGTATTTGTCTTGCCTTTTTCTCTGCCTAAGATTAATATGGTCCAATAACCCTATCCTGCTAAACAAAAGTGAGTCAGGGAGTGATCCTGATGTCAAGAGGTGTGGACTTGTTTATGTCTACATTGTAGAAATAAACATATGCCTACTAGATAGGACATGGGATTTCTTTGTTCAAAACATTTGAAGTACTGTGAAGTCAGTGATGAGATCATCTGCACAGAAGTCACAGGGCACAAAGTACAGTATGCGTTGCAGTCCTCATGGAGTCATTCAGGTTGCAAAAAACATCCTAGATCAAGTCCAGCTGTTACCCCAGTACCATTGTGGCTCCTGGATGAGAACAGCAGACTGATTAAGCATGCCAAGCCTGCTACACCACCACCACAGTGTTGCACCAATGGAAGAACCCAAACCTAATCCTGATTAATAGAATTTTCTCTCAGTAACTTAGAATAGATCTCACCTTTTTCAGCTCTGAAAGCTATAAGGGCACTGATAATGGTGGTGATGAGCCTCTCAGCTAAAAAAAGGCAGAGGCACAGAAGCCTGTAGCAAGAATGAATCATAGTTTGCCCACTGCTGAAAACAAAATGCTGTAACACAGAAGAATTGTAATGAAACTGAGTAGGGAACTGTCATGTGTGATGATTTAGTCTCATGGATCAAGCAATTATGTATTTTCATTTATATTCCTCAAGATAAATCCAGTTTTATTCATTATGCAGCATTACAACAAAATGTTACCTTATAAAAATTACAGATCCTTGAGGCAGCCTGTCTCCTCTCCTAATCATGTAATGGAAGAAGAAAAGTCCTTGTGTTTCTGGAAAATCTACCCTCAAAGTATGTGTTATACTGATATGATTGTTCGTTGAAGTGTGGAATGCAAGCACTTCTTTCACTTTTTCTCTCACTCACTAAACTGCTAAACATGTTTACCATGGCTGGATTTTTTTGTATCACATGTTAAATGAAATTTATCCTTCTCTAACTATTTTTTTTAAATTAGGCTTTAGAACAATCACACCATAAGTTTTAAACTATTGCAATGCTAGGTACTGGCAGTAGCATAAAGTAGAGCAGTAATTTACAAACTGTCATCACTTTGACTAGAATAATTCATACAACAAAATTATCTTGAATGCTGCACTTTAACAACTACAGGTGGCAAGTTCTGCCTCTACCTCTGTGCTCCTCCAGGTCAACCATATCATTGTCATCCAGACTGAACCAGAGCTGGTGCCAGTGAGAGGGCACAACCTGTTTCTCCAGGATTTAAGGCAGACATTACAGAAAAAAGATTCATTTGTGTTTCCATGTGCATCCATTACCTGATACCCTGCAGCTTGAAGATAAATCACTTCCTATCTTCTGTGGGCAGTAGGGTCAGTCTCCGCTGGGTATGCTGGCACCTTAGGCACCCACAGGTAGGTATCTCAATACAGGTGTCTTATCTGGATTCAATTTCCACCCTAAGACCTTTCCTGCTTCAAAGCAGACAGAGCAAAAATCAGGATATAAAAATTGTCAGATGTTTAACAGTGCAATCTAAGATAAGGGGGCTTGGTTTTTCCCATGGCCAGAAAAGTCCACGACATTCATGCTAGAAGAGAGATCACATTTAAAGGTCTACAACAGAGATAGTCTGCAAGGTCACAGAGAGAGACTTCTCACTCTTTAGCTCAGCCACCTCCCTGGTTTCTATTTTGCCCTCTGGATTTTGTAGGTGGCTTCTCCCTATAGGGGTTGTGAACAGCCCCTCCCTAGGGAACAAAGGCTGAGGGATCTCACGTTGCTCTTCAAGTCACTCATGTTCTGTAATGCATTTTTCTGTGTCTGGGCCAGCTCACAAAGGGGAACACAAGCATTTTTTTGTGGGACATGTCAATGTATCTAGGTATTTAAAAGACTATAAACTAAAATGTCACCTCCTGAAGCTCTTTGCCTCTGTTTCCCCATTTCCCCATTGGACTATTCCATAGACATGGTTCTTCAATACATGATTAAACTTGTGTCTTCCATATTTCACAGCTTCTCTCATGACAGAAGTTCACAAATTTTGAGTGACTTATTGGAAGTTCCTCTCCAGATATTTCTTTTTGCATATATTCATAACTTCCCTGTATGTGAAGCTGAGTCCCTGATCAGAGAATATTAAAAGTACCTTTAGATTTTTTTTCCATAAAGATACAATTTTACTATAAGGACAGCAGCAATCAGTTGCACATAAAACTGAAACTTAGGAAAATAACCTAATATTCATATCAGAGTGGTTCGCAGCAAAGTGCAAATACAGTCTTGTTCATTTCACCTCATACTCTGGCTCAACATAGGTAAAGACAGACAGCTTCTGCTCTCTCAGAACTCTGATTAAAACTTTGCAATAAATGCAAAATAAGCATATATTTCAGATAAATTTGTATTTGTCAGAAATACACTGTAAGAATATCCATCAGCTCACAACATCCTAGTGTCTGATAGAGAGCTAATATCTGTGATTTAATTTTCAAGGGCCCATAAGCATCACAAAACTGCATTAGTAGTGCAAAAGGTTTTCAATATTTTCCCTCTGTTCTCCATGGAGCCTTAAGAAAATTGGCGGGGGGGAAAAGAATCTTCACAATTAACACTTTTCTTTCTATATGTCCCTTGGGCAGCCTTGGGTGAATATTGCTAGGATTTCATGTGACAAACTGCAGAAGGCAGAAATTCTGTAAACAAGAGGCAGGAGGCTCCTCACTACTCTCAACAAGTCTATGTAGATATATTTTCTCTCAGTGCTATTTAAAAGAGCAATGCAGCCACCTCTGATTCTACTGCAATAGTTCATTTAGAGCATCCTAAACTCTTTGATAGGTTACATAAATCTGAATTAAGGAAAGATTTTCCTATTACTCTACTTTATGTTTTCAGGGTAGAATAGTTATTTCTTTGCAGCTTTTTAGAAGAACTTCTCCAACAAAAGTTAAAGAATACCTGAGGCGGCGTTAACCTTGCCCCATACCACCAGGACAATGAATAATTCAAGAAACCCAGTTTTTGAAGAAAGCTCTAATTAGACAGTTTAACTTCCATCTAAAAGGATTCCAGAAGAAAAATGGGACTTTTCTTCTGCTTGAGTTAAAACATTGGGGAGATGATATTGTATGAGGTGAAAATAGAACCAAAGGTGGACTGCAACCATCAGTGGCCTAATAAAATATGAGCCTTGGTTTGATTTGTGTTTTTTTCCTCAATGTCCTTTTGTCTATTTCATGGATCACCTGAAAGCATAGCTTTGACATAGAACTGAAATTGACAAGTGGCAGATTTCCTTCTAGTGTTTGTGTAAGAGTGCACATTATGAGAAAAGGCACAGGAGAAACAGGTTCCCATGTTCACTTGAACCCTGAGATTGTCTTGCAGCCACTTGTCAGCCCAGGATTCTCACTCTTGTGCTTTCTGCTAATCCACTGCTAGAATGCTATTTTGCTCTCCAGAAAAAAACAGGCATGATTATGAGGATGATGCTCTTGATGAAGCACTGCACTATATGTCTCCAAATTGAAAGGGCTACCCAGGACTGGAGCTGCAACCAATCTTTTCAAACTGGGTCTTTTTTTTTCTTTTATGTTGTTCCAGGCCAAAATCCCACATCCTAATAAAAACCCTTTAAAACCTTGGAGGTGCAATATGAATTTTGTGCCTCAAACTTATCACTAAATTTTATGTCCTAAAATGTGGGGGTGCATTTTTATAAGGTTTAATTT
>VXBB01010407.1:40461-58634 GCA_013399915.1 Illadopsis cleaveri
GCATTCTGTGATTCTGTGTGTGTGACTCTGTGTGTGTGTCTCTGCCAGCCTTTAATGACTTTGTGTTTTTATGAAAACATGCCAGGAGCTGGGGAGATAGTAAAATAGGCCCAGCTTGTTGGTCAGTGGATCCTTTAATTTGTGCTTGGCAGTCAGTCATAGAGAGGGAGGGAGACCAAGGGGTTGTGCTGCAGCTGCATTTGTGCCAGCAGACAGGATTCCTGGAAGGATGCTCACCGTGCGTAGCCTAAATCATCTTTCATATGTTTTCCTTTTCAAGCAAAAAAGTTATTTTATTTCCTTCTGTAAAATCAATTTTAAAAGAACAGAAAACCAAATAATATAAAACATTAACAAAAAAGAAGCCCAGCCTGGGCTGACAGCTCAGCAGATGGTTACCTAGGACTAGTACAAACACCACAAGACAAAGTACAACTTTTCCAACCTTCTCCTAATCTCCAGCTGATTTTGCTTTCTTGTGCATGCAGTAGCTTTTTCTTCTGTGTTTCAGCAGTTGTATTCTCAAATCTCTGACACTTCACTGTTACTTTTCCCCCTCCCCACAGGCATCACCCTGGTTTCTCTCTTCCTAGCACATGCAGGGTTCTAGCACAGGTATAGTTTTCATTTCAAGGTCAAACAGACTTGAGGCTGTCAGAAGAGTCCTGCAGGCACCAGAGGTAGAGCCAGAGCCCTCCCATGCTGCCTCTGGATCTAGACCAGGAGAATTTCTAGTAATAACTCCTTGCAATAACTCCTCACAAGTTTTTCTATATCTTATATGTTCAGCCTGGTGATTTCTCACCCTCAGCATCTTCCAGAAACCAGCTGTGAAAGTCTGCAATGTGGTTTTTTTGCAAGAACAAGCCACCACCACACTCCTTCAGCCTTCAAAGTCTAAAGTGCAGGAACAAAGAAGGTTCTTCATTCTCAGCTTGTTTCACATTGTATGTGGGAATAGATGTTTTGTAAAAGACTCCCATGAATGGGCTCTGTTGGACACTACTATGTTTACAGAGAACACCAATGTATTTGTCCTGACAGTTTTGGCTCCAAAGATGAAGGTGTTGCTGAGGACAGCAGATTATGCAGGCAATGGAAAGAATTAGGAGCCACCTTCACACAACCCAACAGACGTGCCCCGGTGATGCATGGCGGTTTCTTTCTTTCATGAAAATAGAGACCACAGCCTGGCAGCTCTAAGGGGCAAGAGTGTGAATTTCGTTGGTCTTTAGAGCTCAGAGGAGACTGTGCACACAATTCAACTCTCTACAACCACAGCTCCACCCTCTACAGAGACTCACATCACCACAACAGATCAAAGATCTATATGAGCACAATATAGTGTGACAGACTTATGGCCAAGCTTAGTCAAAAAGATTTTCAGAGAGTTGTGATCTGTTTTCAGTTTCTGTGTGCTCCCACCGAAGCAGGTCCCTGTGGTGGTAGAAGGCTCTTGCCCCAGGACAATTAAACAGAGTGGAGTATTTGTTAAGCTACATCTCAACTGTGAAATCTGTGATACTTTAAAAGTTTTCCAGTGCCCTTGATCATAATTCTAGAGATCCTGCCAATAACCCAGACAGACTTTGGTGCACCAGTCAGGAATTTCTATTTCTATATCCCTTACACCATCAATTCCAGGTGTGCTGTGTGAATCTTATTAAAAGATTTTTTCCCTTTGCACTGGAATTTCTGCTGAATTTGCCATATTAATGGTCATAGCTGAGATAACAAGAAATTTGTGTATCTTAAGGGGGGCCATATTGAAATTATTCAAGTCAAAATGGCATTGTCTCAGGTCAGATTGCCACTTGATTCCAAGTGGTTTGGTTATTCTATCAAAACACAGCCTGCATGCCTTTCTACCTGCAAATTTCTGGGAGCACATGGATGGGGCTACGTCCTGCTGGCTTTTGAACCTCCTGAGTTCCCCTTTTCAGACATCCACTTCATGCAGGTCAAAAACATAAGGTACTTAAACTGACTCTAAGAATTTGGCCTCTCTGAAGCTTTGTGCAGTGCAACACAATTCATACACCAGATGATAGCAGTGCAGTGCTGTGATACAACCAAGCTCATCAGCTGGGCTAATTAACTCAGACCTAATTTTACACCAAGGTCACTTTCAGTTTGTCCAATGCTAGTTCACAGCACAGACCAGCCCTGCCCTGCAGAAACACATCCTCACTTCCAAGAGGGTGGAGGGTTGAGAAGACAGGACCAGCCTCATGGCTTATCTATATCCCCTGGAGCCAACAGAGTTCATGTTTCAAGGGGGTCCCAATTATCCCTTTCCACACAAGAGTGCTTGTACTCTTTTTGGGGGATCCAGCTTGATGACTGAGTTCATGGTATTGAAGTTGATCTTTTTGCACTGCAGGGTTGGCATGTACTTTCCCCTTCTGAAAGCACTCTGAAAAGCCAGGGCTGAATTATGTTATGATGCAGGAAACACATCCCAGGCTCATCAATGGTGGTAATAGCAGTCCCTCTGGTCTCATGTACTGCAATTAAATAATCCATTTTTAACAGTTGTTGGTGGTGATCTTGCCCATCTGATTCTTCACTTCTGAATGCAGCTAATTAGTTATGATAATTAGCAGAATAACGGCTCTCTACTACCCACTAGGGTGTAGAATAGCCACAATTTTATAACTACCAACTTTACTTTCCATCTTGGCTTCCTGAGAAACTGAGTCCAACACTTTGATTAGAATTTGAGTCTAATGGATATAATAAGCAGAATAAAACAGTAATCCAGCAAGGCAGACTGTTAACACCATTTCAGTCCTTTCTCCTTCTTACAGATACAGTGCGCTGTACTTAGCACAGGGCCCACACAGACCCCAATCCTGCAGGCTCTGTGGCAGCATTTGCAGGGTTTGGCTCTAAGACAACAAACACTTCCAGTGAAAACCAAGTTCTGAATCCCTGCCAACACTAAGTGAGCCAGAATCAGCTCCTCTCAGAGGCAAGAAAGGACAGCAAATCTTTAAACTTGCTTTTGATGTTTTTTGCTTAGCAGACACACACTGCCAAGGTGTGTCTTCTAAGATTAAGATTTTAATTTTACTTCTCAAATTTATTAAATATGGGTTTTGACAGTGCCAGCCCTCTCACAGGCTCTCCATATGGCAGCTTGTCTATCACATAGAGTGGTGGGCCTCTTCTAGGAAACCCCTCTTCCAGTGCTGTTTTCTGATTTGAATCTCCCTCCCTACCAAAGCTTTACCACAAAAACCTTTTCAGTTTATCAAACACAAAGAGAACCTACTCAGAACAACAAACCCCTTGCATCAGCTGGGGACTCTTTTTACCAGCACCAAGGATATTCCTCAGATATCAAAACTCACTCTTCCAAATCTATTGTGTGTGTAGGCAGTGAGTGAACTTTCCAGCTCCTTAACTTTACATCCCATTGATGTCTCTCATAAAACTTGAAAAATGATGTTTAACAACCATGTGTTCTTTGTGTCCAAAATTTTCTGAATTCTTTCTCTCTCCAAGGACATGTGAATGGCAAGCAATATTTTTTGAGTCTCTTTAGTTTATTTTTCCCTGTCTCTTCAACTCTTGCTTGATGGCAGACTGTCTGCCTCTACTGGGACAAGTTTATTCCCTACTACAATCAATTCTAAAATCATTGAATATTATTATAAATTGAGATGGAAACTGGGGAATATGAGAAAATAAGCATGCACAACATAGGAAAAGGCAAATTTCTGCAACTCCTAAATCCCAGTAAACTCCTGTGAACTTACTCATAAGAGGAAGGCCTAAGAAAGAACTAAAGCCCTGGTTATGCTTTCAAAGCCTTGTTCAGAAAGTGTATTTTTGCTTCCTCCAAAAGGACAGTCAGTCTCCTCTGCTCTATGACCACTTTAGTAGAGGAGTTAAGGACCTCCCCAAACTGCAGAGTGTAACATCCAAGTGTGGAAAGTCCTGGTTAGCAGAGGAGCACAAACCCACAGAGATTATCAGAAAAGTTAATATAGCTTTTACTGGGAATTCCTGACTGCAATCTTCTCTGCAACAGGATCCTAATGTGTTTCTGGACAGACATCATATATAGATGCTCATGTGAGCTTGAGAGAAAGATCAAACTGAGGTGAGAGTACCCACTGCCAGCATCAGGGAAAGTGAAGACCTTCACACTGACATCTGGTGTCAGTGAGCCTGGGGAGTGAAAAATGAGACTGATTACGGGCAATGGGATTTGGTCATTGTCTTCAAGTAGTTCAGATTTCCTCAGACTGAGGAGATAGAGCTGTAATTTCAGTTCAACAACACAGTGCATGTACCTAGAAATGCCTGTCAAGCCACAGACACCCAGTGGGGCTTGTAGGCTTCAAATAAAGATAGCTATTCCCTAGTCACACACAGCATCTATTCCCCAGTTCTCCAAAACAGAACCACCATAAATGGGAACAAATGACACTGAACGGGAGGCTGCAAAAGTGGTATGTTATTTAACATCGACCGCTCCAAATAATTAAGGGAGCGCAATTACTTAAACATGCTTGTGATGTAAACAACCATGCAAATTGCATTTCTAACTACTATGACTGTACCCACAGGTAATTAGAAGTAGCAATTTATTACTCAGGGTAATAATTAGAAGTAATTACCTACAAGAAGCAATTAGAAATAGTATTCATTTCTTAATGCAATGGGCTTCTTTTGCAGCATGTGCGTGTGTGTGTGTGCATGTTTGTTCACATGGATAATTATCATTGATATATAGAATATTTTGGGTTGGAAAGAACTTCTGAAGGTCATTTAGTCCAATTTCCCTGCAATGAGCAAGGACATCTTCAACTAGGTTAGTCTGCTGTCTAGGTCAACCTGACCTGGATGTTTCCAGGGATGGGGCATCTACCCTATCTCTGGGCAACCTGTTTCAGTGTTTCACCCTGCAGTGTTTCACCCTGCAGTTACTTGAGAAAATATATTTTTTCAGGGGTTCTGATTCTGTCTTGCATGGAAATTACCTGATGTATGGGTAAGATTGATTATAACTCTATACTAAGTATCTCCAGACATTATTTTTCAAGAAGCAAATATCCTCCAGCCAATATGTTGGCTTTTTTCTTTCTATGGTCAAGCAGTGGATGGACAATCTCAGTGAAAAAATCTATAATAATAACCAGATCCAATACAATTTTCATCTTTTCATTTGCTCACAACTCCTCATGGAATAGCACGTACAGGTGAAACACTGGAAGAGAACCTAGAGTTCATTAACAGTGACACATAATAATATTAGAAAAATCATAAATTATCTGTACTGTGGCATAACTATTGTATGCTTATTAGAATTTTAGAATGTTCTCTGGCCTAAATTAATGGGTAAGAGGAAAATAAGAAAGCTGCCCAGGCAGTCTAGTGAAGATGTGTTTTGCACTTTGTGGACATTCAAGGGTTTAGCAATCTGGGTGTGTTTAACCTGGAGGAAAGGAGAGTCAGAGGAGATTGTATCTCTCTCTACAACTCTCTGAAAAGGAGATTGTAGCGGGGAGAGGGCTGGTCTCTGCCAAGTAACAAGCAATAGGACAGGAGAAAATGGCCTCGAGTTTTGCCAGGTGAGGTTTAGATTCGATATTAGGAAAAATTTCTGCATGGAAAGGGTTGTCAAGCATTGAACCAGACTGCCCAGGGAAGCGGCGGGCTAATATCCCTGGAGGCATTTAATGATGTGTAGATGTGGCATTTGGGGTGATGGTTCAGTGGCGGACTTGTCAGTGCTGGGTTCATGGTTGGACTCAATCAATGATCTTTGAGGTCTTTTCCAACCTCAATGATTCTATGATTCTATGACAAGCTTTTTTGTATCAAGCACCCCACTTCCTACCTCCAGTGTGGGGGTGCATTTTTATANGGGTCGGGGTCTTTTCCACGAGGCAGAAGCTGCTGAGGGAAGGACTTCACCCCAGGGGCCCCCCAATAAACCCCTCGTTGCTAAACCTCGGAAGAGTCCCTCCTTTCTTCCACCGGCACCGACACGCGAACACTCTCGGTCGATCAAAAATCCACAGAACTGCTTCGGTGCTGGGCCTAACTGAGCCGACCATACAGGCAGCCAGCCAGACCACCTTAACACTCCAGGAGGTTTCAAACCTTAGGGGAATGCAGCAAGGAGAACCAGTCAGATTTCCAGGAGGCAAACGGGATTTGCCTCAGGAAATAGAAACAACCCATGGTTGTTTATAGGGAAAGCAGATGAAAGAAAAACACCGTGTCAAAAGCAGAAAATACTGGGCTAGTCCCAATCCAAGGAACAGTGAGACTGGGAATTAACTAATACAAATTAAAATTGCCATAGCAGAGTTGGAGATCTATTTCCTGATTGTCAAGTTGTTACCTTCAGTCCAATGTTTAGGCACTTGTGCTAAAACAATCTTCTCAAGTGGAATTCCATAGAGAAGAAGGAAAAGCAGTCAGAAGATACTTTTTCACCATATTCCTTTTCTTGTTTAACCATGATCATTATTGCTGAGGTGTAATGAAGCACAAGAAAAGTGAAAGGAGACTCTGGTTTTATTCACTGATTTTCTATCATTATTTATCCTTATTTCACTTCAGCTATTGTATTTTCAGAGTAATTTTTGATAACTGGAGAAAAACAACTGTTCTACCACAGCTGTCCTGGATCAGGGAATTATCCCAGATAGGGAAAGAACAGGGATTTTCATTGTAAGGTCATCCTGATCTGAAACTGTGGAATGGCTGCCACTGAAATGAAAAGCTGCAGTCTGTTGCCAGTGTCCCTGCCCATGTCAGAGATATTTGAACTAGATGGTCTTTAAGGTCACTTCCAACTCAGACCATTCTGTTTCTATCATAACAGGTTTATAACTGTAGAAAAGAGTCATTGCTCATGTCCTGGTGAGCACTGACACTTTCCAACAAGGATCAAGCACCATTTTCCTAAATGCATTATTAATAGATAATTCCTAATTTCCTAGAACTAGATGACTTTTAGGGTCCCTCTCAATCCAAATCATCCTATGATTTCAATGTCTCTATGAACTTGCCAGAGTTGTCCTCTTGAGATTTTTTCCTTCTCCTAAGATCCATTTATTCCTGTCCCAGGGTTGTAACAGCTACTCTAAAAACAGTCTCAGCTAGATTTCAACTTTTAGGCCTCTTATGTTCTCTAATAAAAGCAAGGGAGAAATTTCATCCCTAGCTGGACAATTTCTAGTCCTCAGGCTACAGGTGATATAGTGAGAGGAATGGAGGGTAGAGCAGCAGTTAATCATTGCCCTCACCTGCACACATAAACAGGAATCCAAAATTTCAATGGGGGCTTTAGTTTATGTCAGTGAGGTTGTCAGTTCCACAGACAGCATTTTTCTTTTGTTTCTGGAAGAGTGAGGTCAAGAGAAGATGGACTTGGCCAAAGGCTTTAGTCAGCATAAGTTGTGAAATTGCCTTTTTATGCCGTAAGCATGATACACTACAATCATGCTGAGAAAGAGATGGTTCACCCTACTTGTTATCTTAATGGCAAAGTATAACAAAGGTCAAAGGACAACTAAAGTCTATACTTTCCTTTAGTCTTACTGGCACTGTTCAAGCAAAGAACAAACAACATTTCTGTGTGGGTTTCCAAGAACTAAGGACACTGGATTCCCACAGCAAGGTAGAAAGAGCTGAGAAAAATCTCACTTGTGCACTTGAATCATAGAATGGCTCAGGTTGAAGGGACCTGAAAGGCCATCATGTTCCACCTCCCTTCCATGGGCAGAAACACCTTTTTCTGCACCAGTTGCTCAAAGCCCAGTCCAGTCTGGCCTTGTGTGGTGGTTCCTGAGATAACAGCCTTGAACATTTCCAGGCATGGAGTCTCCACAACTTATGGGAGCATCTGTCCTTGCCATGTTGGAGGTATCAACCCCGACAGAGCTTCAGGCTGTGGACACAGCCCTGGAAGTCTCAGGCTGCAGGATGTACAGGAATGAGTGAGGAAAACAGTGTTTCCTGTGAGGGAGTGAAGGATACAGTTGACAAGTAAAGGACTTGGGATGATAAGAACAAAAGAGAAAAAAAATCAAAAAACGGGACCTAAAACATTTGCATGTAAGCAAGGAAGAGCCTGCAAGGCATGATTATGGGGAAAAAACAGTCTTTTGCAGGAAGAGGGAGTTCCCCTCTGCACACCAGCAAACACTTTCATACTGTGAGGGTGACCAAGCATTCAAAAATGTTGCCCACAGAGGGAGTAGAGTGTGCCTGCATGGAGACATTTGAAACCCACCTGGATATAGCCTTGGGCAACAAGATCTGTGAGATCCTTCTTGGGCAGGAAGGGTTAGGCCAGATGACCTCCAGGGGTCCTTTCCAACCTCAACTGCCCTGTAATTATGCGAGTCATAATATAATCAGTTTTGAAAGCTGTGAACTACTTTCAGTGTTTGAATACAAAATATTATTTGGACTGAGTTATTTCTCTTTAATGAACAACAAAGAGTACTTAACCAGATGCTTTCACTGTCATCTAAAAGAGAAAGCCTTCGGACTTGTTCAGCTTTTGTTTAGCAAATACCCATATTCTGTTCCTGATGACACTAAAATCAGAGATAGGATTACCATCCATGTCAGACATGACCCTCCATATTAGCCCAGCAGAACAGCCTTGGTGCCAATGTTACACCAGAACAAGTAGATGAATGAAGATGAACACCATGATTTAATCGTAAATCAAAGCCAGGAGGAGAAGCAGCCACACTGTGTTTAGCCAACTTTCCTATAGTACAGAGAAATAAGAAACCTGCTGTTCAAATTCCACTATGCTTGGGAAAGTAATAGACTCCTCACTGGTATTTACATTACTACAAGGTTTAGAAAGCAAGACACCTCAATAGAAATAGGTGGAATCTTCACAGATTCACACCAGTAACTCTTAAGCTCCTCAACCAGTTTCTGTGATCAAAGGCAATCTGCTGTGCATCCACAACAAAACAGTGCTAGAAACCGTGGTTATTGGAGATGAGATTATAAGGTGAAGATAGATGCAAAGATTACAAACAAATGTTAGTGTGAGTCAGTTACTAGGTCACTCATTATCATATCTATTCAAAAATCAGGCTCCATTAATCTACTGTTCACAAATTATTGTTTACAGATTTATATTTTTGTCTTGTTGTAAACAAGATCATGAGCTTAATTGGATATTTACATTTAGGTTTTGCGTGAGTGAAATGGGCCTTTGGCTTTTAACTAATCAGAAGCTTTTTATTGGTGTCACTTTTACTAAAGCAGTATAGAGTCATCATCTTTACTGTGTGAGAAACAGTTAAGTGACTGTCAGTAGAAACCTGGCATTAAAAAGGACTGATCCTTCTTGTGGAAGCTGCATCCTGCAAGGGTTTAGGCACGACCTTCCATGGGGCTTACATGAACATGAACAGACATATCAAAGTGTTAGTTTTGTGAACATTTTAGTTTGAATCAGAAGGCAGTTCATGCATTAATTCTCCCGATCAGTCTCATTTCTCTGCTTTCTCTCCAATCTAGAGTTGTTACAGAGCATATTGACTGGGTTCCTGAGGACACTAAAGTAGATGCTGGACTTTAAGAATGCACCCAGCTAATGCACTCCAACCTTCAATGGACATTCAATCCATGGAAACAGGTGGGAGCTAATCCAAAATAACCTGTGCACCCTGAGGAATACAGAGGGTGAACAGCAGGTCTTTGGCATTCAGTGTTTCATGCTACAGATCTGCTCCTATTGCACCATACTGCTTGAAAATATAACTCTTGTGACTGCAAGACTGGGACCTAAGATGAAACATCTCTGTAAATAGGGCCTGAAAATGAATATTTATCATGTATATGCCATCAAACTTTTTATAAATGGGATATGACTTGTGCACCTAGCGAGTTCTGGCTCTCTCTCGAACTGAGTTTTATACTTACTGCTTACATATAAGAAGACTCAACTCAGAGATTCCTCAAATTTCAAAAGCTTTGATTTTGGAAAGTACTGTCTGTTTGTCACACACCCACAAACACATGCATGTTCACATAAACACATTCAAATATTTATACAGAGTGACATTTAAGGAGTCATTACTGTTGTTGCCTAGATCTTCTACTTCAGATTTTAAATAGCTCACTACACCATATACACCATTTTCAGATTTTGATATTTCATTTATGAAAATGTTTTTCTAATAATACAATTTGTTTATTTTCTCTTTCATAGATGAACAAAGAAAACTCTTTTGTTTTGTCTTTTGTTAACACCGGGTTAAGATGAAAACTGTAATGGCAGCATTGCTATTCTGATATAAGCACAATTTAGCTACATGAAACAGAAACTCCTTCCTAATGAGGATTTTATTTCTGCCACTTCAAGCAAAGAATCATTTTGTTAACAATCCACCAAGACCACTATTTTGATATTAACAAGTCTAAAAATCCATTATCTGGCTAGAAAACTAAGGGACACCAAACCCTGCATTGATTTTACAATCTGATTTTTTTAGTCGAAATTTTATTATCTCATCTGAGAATCTGGAAGGAAAGGTATCTGGAGTGTTTTCATGAAAATCTTGATAAAAAGTGCCCTCATTGTCACCTTGTTCAAACTAATTGGAGTAGTGGGCTGTGTGAAGTGTTTTACTCCTACTTGTGCCTATTGCTGGGAGCTCATTACACTCTAGTTTAAGGTGGCTCCTGGGGAAAAAAAACCCAGCAAATTTTAAAGCATCACAGTTTTCAGTTCCAGCACACACAACTGTTCTGTCTTGGTGGCCATGTCACTGTAACTCCCTTGAAATCACCAGTGTCAAGTCCTGAATCAAGCACATCTTCACTGGCCAGATCTTGCAAGGGGTTGCAGTCCCACCCCCACCACTCTCCCCTCCACCCAGAGCAGCCTCATCACCTGAACACACACCAGCAGACAAGCAGTGCAGCATCCCTGCCTCCTCCATGCTCTGGTAGGAGGTATCATATGTTCCAGGCACAGTAGGATTTGCAATATAGATGCAGTTCCATTACACATCCTGCACGTGCACAGTTCATGGAGAGAGCCAAAATGACAATCCTTCAGCCTTCTTCTTCCTTCTCCATGCTCTCCCTAAACCCTGAACTGATAGTTGTTAGAGAACAAAGTGGATGCAGATTTGATACTGCACTTTTTGTTGAAATTTTACTGGTTTTTAAATTAAAATATACCCTTTTTTTTTAACTTATGTATCCAGGATTTTATCAAAACCCACACTTTTTTGCTGAAAGCCAAAATGCCCAAAGTTCTCTGTTGTCAACAACAACAAATGCAGGAGAAATTGTACTTTTTGTCTCAGTGGCACTGGATTTTGCTGGAAAAAAAACATGCATGTAGACTCAAACTGGCCCAGTTTATGGCTAATTCCAGCAGGATTTTTTTTCCATTAAAAGGAGAATCCAGCTTACCTGCAGGCATATGTAGCAGATGAGGGAAATATTCAATCAAAAAGCAAATGAAACATCAAGGAAGCCGGTAGAGCTAAAGAAATCCCTAATGTTTTCTTCACTAACGCTCCTCAGAAATCACTCTATTAAAAATTAAATTTGTGGAATCTAGGGCCTAACAGGGCTTAACCACAGGAGCCAGATAAGTTCAATATGATCATGTCAATTTGTACACTAGATAAGGATCAAGTGAGGTTTCAAGCTCTATGGAAGCTTTTCTCATTCAGCCCCTGGAACTGTTGCTTTGTATGGCTGACCAGCTTTTCCGCTAGCTCTGACCGCTAAAGCAAACTTCAGGACTACTTGGCAGAGACTAATGTGAAGCTACAGCAGGAGCAAGTACCACACAGAATAGGCACCATTGCCTTTGGGAGTAGTCATTTATTTTGTTGGAAGCCTGATTTTGTTTGTTATCGTTTAGAAAAATTGATAGAACACAAAGTTCTAGTACCTCCAACCCTGAATCATTATTTTCTTGCAACCCATGGTGCTTTAATAGTGCCAAGTTCTGTCCCTTCACTGGAAGTGCTTGTGAGGATTGCTTGTAATTTAAATAATATTAGCACTAATATTACATACCTGCTGCTCTATGAAAAGAACCCTCAGGGGGAAGGCTTAGCAAGCAAAATTTCTTCTGCAGATGCATCACTTGCCTGTGAGCCCTGTGAGCTGTTATTCTTGTTATTAAGCAGGAATGCCATTTACCAAGCTTGACTATCAGAAAGAGCTAGAAGTTATCCATCAGTCAATGTCAAATCAATGTCCATCAGTCAGCGCTTTGGCAGGCACCTCCATGTTGACTGCGAAATGAGTGAACAAAAATTGAGAGGCATTTATTGGTTGTTAATGACAAGGGGAAGACAGAGAGTGCTAACAATGCACCTTGGACATAGCCCACATTAGGTAAGGGCAAGGTACCTGGTGAATTCTCTCCCATGGTTTTAATGGGTCATAGGACTTTTTGTTCTTGCCTTTCTGCTCTTTGTTCTTGTGCTGTGCATAATTCAGCAGCAGCTGGGCTTGGCTCCAGCAACGTCAGGGTTCCAGAGGAGAATAAGGAAGAGCATGCGTTTTCAGTGAAATCTAAGATTTCCAATAACTTATTCATCAAATGGGTTGAGTTGGAAGAGAGTTTCAAGATCATCTAGTTCTAAGCCTCCTGCCATGGACAGGGCTGTCACCACTGTCAGGTTGCGTTTCTTAGAAAAAATGCAGTCAGCTTTCACCCATCTCAACTTCTGTAAAGAATTAAAAATTAAATTTGTGGAGATAGAGATCATCACAGAAGACCACCCTTGAAGGTAAGGACCTAGAAAAGTTGAAACAGTGATAATGAAAAGAGGAGTATGAGGCTGGAGGAAGGCATCCCACAAAAGCAGAATTCTTCAGGAATAAATCCATGCTACCAGTTATAAAGGATGAAAAGAGAAATCGTCTACAACACAGAAGTGGAGGAGACTGTCAGCAAGGCAAGCAGAAAACCTTGAGAACTAGTTAAAAGATTAAATGATCATAAAATGTAGACAAACAAGGTACAGGAATGTCACAGTTCTGGTTTCTTTTTCTCTGCCGAGGTCAGGATGAATAATACATGGGAAACATAGATTTCAGGTTCAAACTTGGATATTTATTGTTTCTTATCTATTTACAGACTCACAAGGCGTGAGCTCCAAATAGCAAGTTAGAGAAACGAAGTAAAATGGAGTGCTTCTAACTCTTTCCAAGGTTATTTAAGTGCCAAATACCCAATAACATGATGACACCTATATTATTTATGTTTTTGACCCAGTAATGATCACCCAAGGCCTGCAATGCAGGCCTATTTCACCTAGTTACAGAAAAATCACATTCCTAGATCAACTGAAGTAATCCAAAATACCTACGTTTTCAGAAGCAGTCAAATCCAGTGATCACACAGCTAGAGATGACACTGCCTTTTGGCAGAAAACAAAAACTGCAAAGTTTTAAGAAGTATAAAATAGGGAACCTTCAAACTAAAAGCATACAGGTTTTCTTACCTCTGTAATTAAACCTGATAATCTCCACATTCACTTAAGTATATAAGATAAAAGAAGAAATAAAGAACTCAAAACATTCCATGTCACAGCAGGTGCTGACTACACCACAGAGTCCTGCCTCAGTTCTTTTTATTAGAGTTCAGCAGCTTCTGGTTTAAATATTTCAGCTGTTCCTTTGCTGTTGTCTGTAACACCTACAGAAATACTGCAAGCCTTGAAGCACAGTGTGAAACATTAGACATAGTTTGTGAGGACAGCAACTGGTAATTTGGAATCCAGAAGTGAGACCAGCTTGAGCTGTTCCCTTTCTCCCCCCTCTAAAGGCTACAGCTGCTTCTGCCAGGGATAGCAGGGCTTTGGTGAACATTGCAGCTGTGGCACAGATATTGCCATCTGCAACCACAAGTGGCTGCACAATTAGCCAAGCACATTTCCAATGTTACACAGAACCACTTTCCCACTGCCTCCCTTTCCAATCTACATCTGCTCACTGCTACAATTAACTAGAAACAAATCTGTTTCTTAGCTAGCTATGTCAGTTCACTTGCATGTGTCCTATCATGTAAATACTTGTAGAATATTACCAATGGTGATGCCTCACAAATGCTGAATTACAAGCCAATATTACTTCAGAACAGTCCTTCCTTCTGAAGGTTGACGTTTAGGAAGCATTTCCATTAGAAATCCTTGTCATCAAAGGTTTGCAATGGAAAGATTTAAAAACTGACATAAAAGAGCCAAAATATTAACCAACATGCAAAATTACCCAGAGCAAAGTTTTTCTATCCTGAAGATCAATGCAGTCACTTTCACTAGATGGTCCTTGAATTTTCCAAAATATTCGACTTGGAAGACAAGGAAAAGCCACATAGCCAAATCACTCTGTAGCAGCAAAATTTTCTGCCTTCCCAACATTCATGACATCTGATCCCACTCCAAGTCTAAGAACAGATGAAAGCAAGAGAGTAAAAACAAACCTTTTTGTTTATCCTACTTTTTTCTTTTGAGTCTCCTTCAAAGCATAAAAGGTGAGATTAACTCAGAGAATGCAGAAATCACAACTTGTCTTGGGATGGCATTGTATTGGAAGGAATAGAACTGATTATCAGGCTCAAAGCACCAGTGCTCTCATCTAAATCATGTTCTGCATGCAGAGATTTAGTAGAACTATGCTTTCAGATAGAATAAAAGAAAAAAAATGTAATGCAATACAGTCATGTAACAGAGGATGTTACAGAGAGGCTGAAGGCTCCAAACCTACAGAGGCATAGTCTATTCTGGGAAAGACACACTTTCAGATGAATTTATTTGTAGAAAATATCAACATCACTGAAATATTACTTCATTGGGGTTCCACTGTTACTTCATGGGGGAAGTTATGTTACTTTAGGGGAGAAAAACAAAACAAAACAAAACAAAACAAAACAAAACAAAACAAAACAAAACAAAACAAAAACAACCAAGGAACCAACAGACCAAACAAAACACCAACCAACCCAGACCAGTAATGAGTATGTCAATGTGGATGTTCAAAAAAACAGATATGATTCCATCCAAGCCCCATGACCAACCTCAGCCTCCATTCTCCTCTCTACAGCTGCAGTAACTGCACCTCTTAAATCAGTCACATCATGTGAACACAGAGGGGAGAATGGAGCCCCAAGCCAAGCCATGATCTCTTCTTCTGCCTCTTCAATGGGGCACATCAGCTTCTCCTCTTTCCAGGGACCTACCTCTCAGGCCTGTGCAATTGGGCTTACCTCATACGTAGAGAAAGCTCATAAGAATACACTCATGAAAGACTGGAAGGACTCCATTCCTCTAAAAACCAGCATGCAAGCCATAGAGACACGATGGTAGAACAAAAGCACACAGCAAACTCCACTTCCCTGGCCTGCCATGTCAAGAGGCAAATCTCCTCACAGAGGTGGGGAACAAGTTATGAAGCTCTCAGCCCCAGTCTTTCACAATATGTTCATATATGCTTCAAACTGTGCAGAGCCATCCAAGGAGTTCTGAAAAGAAGGTTGAGATCTCTGCTGCTGCAGAAAATGAGATTGCATTTGAGCCCTCTCTGCATGCAGGTCTCATAAGCATGATAAAACACATAAAACACCTCCTTTGATATGGGAGGACCAGCTGCTTCAGATGACATTAAAACTTACTGGAAGCACTACTGTTCTTGCTGTGTTCTAGCCATACTTGGCCTGAAGACATGCTGGGTTTTTTAATATAAACTGTTGCTCAAAAAACTTGTTTACTGTGCCATTCAGTTGTCAACAAATGAAGCAAGACAGAGGTAACTTTAAAGAACATGTGTTCAAATATTTATAATTACATTAGATAGAGCACCAACTAACAATGCAATATTCTTCTGCTTCATTTACTCGGTGCTCAGTAGTCTACTGCATAACAGTAGCATCTGTGTTGAAAATCTTTTGTGAGACCTCAGAGGTGAAAACTCAGATAATGAAATAAATATCCCACATTTCAAACTTAGTTGCTAAAACCCAAATATATTACTAACAGTGAAAAATATTTTTCCAGACTCTAGGACAAATTGCAGGACAGCAGTGTCTTTCATGGTGTGATATTTAACTGTGAAGGTTCTGCAGATCTCTCCTTCCTCTGCCCTATAAAAGTCACACGGCTCCATCAGTACACCTGCAGATGAGAAATTCCAAAGGCAAACAACCAGACAAAGCTGTACTTAGCATCTGCCATCCCTCACACACTGGGAATATGGAAACCAGAGGGGATGAAAATTCCCAAAAGAGTAAGGGGTGTCTGCTTCTCGTCTTTTTTTCTTTTTCCTCCTAGAAGCAGCACAGTATTTTGTGAACTAAATCAGAGAAAAGGCTTCCCACCATTATGGCTTATTCCAGGGGAATTAGTAGCCCTGGGACTGTCATTCTGCGAGAAACATGAAGGCCAAAAATATGGACAACATTGTCCTGGCCTCAAAAGCATGCTCCTCTTATTGTAATAGTGGGCTCCCCCAGAAAACACTGCCCACTAACCCTGGTCAGACCAAGAGGAATTAAATAAATGGTTAGAAGGAATGAGCACTTCCAAGTCAAAACCTGACTGGATTAGTGAACCAGCCAAAAGCTTAAATCAGTTCTCAGTTTTCCCACGATGCTAGGAGACAAATAGGAACAATTAAAAAATATTTTGTGGACAAAGACCAGGAAGAGCAGTAATTAGCCAAAAATATAAATAATGATTTTATTGGCTGAGAGAAATTATTGTTATTCTTGATAGGGAAGGAAGATAAGGAAACAAGGCCGGGTGTGTGCACTGCCATGTAGAGTTTCCTGAGTAATACAGAACAGACCCACAACCACTATAGTGTCTGATGAAAGTTACATGGAAGTTCGCTGAATTTGGAGAATGGGCATCTTTGTTCCTGAAAGAAGTTTGCAATCTGCTTGATGCTGCAATTTCCTGCATTTCAAGGGAGGAATTTGTTGTTTTTTCTTTTGCAAATATTCCTGGTGTCCTTGTTGTGAAGGGAGGAAATTATTAAACCAAAGAATTGAAGAATAACTACATTTTTCCACAGAGATGGATGTGAATGGGGGATGCAGAGACTAACAAATTATTAGAAAATTCCTGGGGGCAAAAAACACTATCAGCCTGGCCCAGGTGCAGAGACAGAGACACCCTGGAAGCCCTGACTTCTACCTACAAAAAGGGATGAACACCCAGAGCAAGGAGTGTTAAATCTTTCAAGAAGTGAGAGACACCTGCCTCTATCAATGTTCAGCTGCCAGAAAACAAAAAGCATGGCAGATGCAGCTGCACCAGCTGAGCCCACCCCTGCACTCAAAGCTGCCTTTTGAGTAAGGGCAGGGCAAGAAAAGTGTTGGGAGTTTTCATGACAGCTCCAGATCATATTTCTTTGGAGCAAGCTCCACCACATAAAAGATGCTCATTGGCATATTTTCTCCAGCATGCACTGTCACTTGAGTGGCAAAGGCAGCATACCATGTGTTACCCCATACCATTCTGCTGGTGACAAACCTACTCTAGAATTTCATCCTGAATGCTAAATGGTGGCTTTTCTCTGGAGTCTGACTGATTCCATTTCACACCTTGTGCCTACTCCTTCTGCTGGTGTTTGCCTGCTACAAAAACATATATATAGCAGTACCATGAGTACAAAGTAATTCCTCTGGCAACTTACTGTGAGTCAGCCTTTGACTATTCAGCCAAGCACTGCCGTTGCTTAACTCCCACAGCCTTTAGAGTCTTGGAGCCTGGCTGGATCCAGCTTCCTGGGCAAAATTACTCTCTGATGATAAAAATAGCTCACAAGCTGCTGGGCCTCCAAGGGTGGGAAGATAACCTGACCAGGCACCTTCGCTCAGGTGCAGCTGGCTGTGATCACATACAGAGTGCCAGCCCACATCTGTGAGCAAGAGATGCAAAGAGCAGAGAGTAAAAAAAATCTGCTCTCACCCCAATTGTAGCCATTTGAAACCCTTCCCACTGACTTTCTGAAGCTGCCTCTAAAACTGGGTATGGAGTGCTGTAAGATCAGAATCTCCAGCATCAGATAAGATAAATCACTGAGACAAACAGAAAATGGATATTCCTTACTCTTACATATGCAGTTCCTCTTCCTAACCCCCTGCCTCCCCTCCACCCCGGGGGGTAAAAAAAAAAAAAAAAAAAAAAAAA
>VXBB01010407.1:64226-102663 GCA_013399915.1 Illadopsis cleaveri
GTTTGTTAAAACACTTGGAATGTAAAGTATCCACAGACAGCTCTTATTTTTCTTTGGCTGAAAGGAAGTGTTATAAAGTAAGACCACTCCTGGAAGTTTTTAAATGACACTAAGTATGGTAACCAGTGCCCTTTTTTCAGAGCAGAGTGAAGGTCTGCAGCTGTTGTTGCTTTTGTTAAAATCTGACTCCATTTCCTTGAAGATAAGACAAACTACATAAAAGCAAGGAAAAAAAGATTGATGCAGTGTCTGTGTCAGATAATAGCTCTTTCTTGTAGCTCTTTTTTTTTTTTCCTTAGTTTGAGGACAGCACTCAGTTTTACAGGCCAATCTGAGATGTTGCAGAATAGTTGTTGTATCAGGCTTGACANCATGCCTTGAAATATTTTCCCTTGCAGTTCAATGATCAATAATTGCAATAACTATTGAATTTTGAGGTCCCTTTGTAGCATTGTTTCCGATTGCAGGTTTAAAAAAAAAAAAAAAAAAAAGGAAGGAATTGAAAGAAGTGATGAAACAACATGAGAAAAAAGGTGAGAAAGGGAAATTCAAATCCTGTGTTTTGGATTATGTATGTTAACACAATTTTAAAGTGTGCAAACACAACATATGAGGCTCAAATTGAGCATCCTGGTGAACGCCAAGGCTGTGTGATCCCCACTGCTGTACAAAAATTTCCCAAGGAAAACTGAAATCAAATCAACCATCCAGGGTCACAACACAGAGACATTCTTCTTCTCTAAATTTAGTGAAGATCATGAGATTATGAGTTACTTCATCCCTCTGTATTTTGCAATAACCTGTATTTCAAACCATGTATCCCAGATCAGTGGAAAACTAGCCTAAAGGATGATCCATGTATCTTATGGCACCATAAGATAAAATTTAATAATTGCCTTTTCCTAGGGGTGTTCTCTGAAGCTGCAAATAGCAGTGACTGAAAGAAACTGAAAAGTGTTCAGACTTGTAGGTACCTTCCAGTAATATCACTAGTCATGTTTTCATGTCTGATTAAGAAAAAAACTTTTTGTGCATCTTTCCCAATTCTAGCAATAGGATCCAAATGCACTATTCAAATAGGCAGCCCTTATACTTTAAAAAGGATGCAGAGAAGCAGGAGTCTTAGACATGTTATGCATGTAAGTGAACTGAGGAAAACCTACATTTTCAGTGCTAGTTCTTTTTGACACCTAAACTGTCTGACCAAAATCAGCCTGGTTTCAGAAATTCTGAGTTCTCGTCACTATCCCTACTTTGGAGTGGTAGCTTCCAAGAGGAAGACCTGATTTTAAAAAGAAAAATCAAAGCCTAATTCCATAGTATCTGCACAGAATGTGGCTGCTTTCAATGCCAGGATCAGGCAGGGCTCAGCCAGCTCTTTAATAGCCAGAGCTTTCCACTCGTAGTCACAGATTCATATTTATCCTAAATACCATAACCATATACCCAAAATTCTTGGTGTTAAACTCTGAGTTAAAATGGGAATAGATGCTTTTCCTGCTGAGCACAGAAGTAAATCAAAATGAAGCAATAAAATGAAAGATTCATTGCTGTCTAGAAAAACTATTTTGTATTAAGAATTTAGTATACAAAACTGTAGTAATGCTGTGCAAAATGTTTGGTATACTTTGATAAGAAGCCAATTGTAATGTCTTTCTTAGAAAATTTAATTTATTTTATACCAATTGCAGGACCCAGCAAAACCACAAATTCTTGGCTTTGCATGCATAAAAGGAAACATAATGAAAACTGCAAAATGCCCTGTGCATAAAAAAGTTCAGCAACAGAATGAAGGAAAATATAAATACTCATGAGGAAGCCAAGTGTGTGGACAGCAATAACATTGAAACTTGTCTAAACTTTACATTTGCACAGGAGGAACTGCCACTTGCAGCACTTTTTAAAGAAATTTAAGAAAGTTTTGCCTTGCTGATGCAATATACTCTTTCTATCATAATAAACAAAAAGGTAATGAACTTATAGCAATGATTCTATCTGACCTCCCTATCTTACCCAAAACACTACAAGTGTCAGGCAAAGAACCCAAAGGATGCATCTGAGTAGTTACTTTTATTACACTGGCACCAAATAATAACAATTAGAACCGAAAGCAGGAAGGAATTCTTGCCCCAGAGATTATCCCAAGATCTCAGTTCTACAAAAATTCATGTAGAAATAATTCTTTGGGTTTTTTAAAAAACAACATTGGCTTGCATGAGCAGAACCTGGTGTCAGGTGTTTGGGGAGGGTTTTCCACCTCAAATCTCTCTCTATCTCTCTCCAACAGATAACAGCTTTGACACTGTCACACACACGCTGGTTGCTGTATCTAGCAGCAGATCCAAGGGTGCAGATGACCTGTCACCTAAAGTGAAGTTCTGGGATTTCTACATTTCTATGCATATTTCTTAAAAAATTCCACTCCTGAGAATTTCTGCTGGGAAAGTCAAGAGACCTGCAGCAGGTCTGGTCTACTTTTTATTTATATAGTCATAAATCAGGAGTAGCGACATCAAAACAGTTGAGAACTCAGGAGGGAGTGCGATCAGCCTATGGCCATCAGGGTTCTTCCAGGACTTTCCATTTTATTTGTTATATTTATCTCTGTCATTTTGACATCAGAAAACACAGGAGGAATAAGCTGAAGTAGCAAGGGACTTTTGTCTCCATGATCTGAGGGATATAGCAGTTAGAAAAGGACCCTAATTCCTTTGGCTTGTAAGCACAGCACTCAGAGCATTTTGGGAACATGAATCACCCTGCTGTAGATGTGTCCTTCCACTCTGAACTCTGACAGAGCACAGTCACTGGGATCTTCAGACCTGATCATTAGGATAGGCCTCATGCCCTTCATGAGCCCATGAACTAAATCACTGTCCTGGGGTGACAGTGATTTTGATGTAATGATATTTTCAGGGATTTAACTCAAGCCTATGACAACAGCCTTCCATCACTTTCCTACAGGCCCAGGCTCCCAGTCACCTTTAAAGTAGACCCACCTTTGCCAACATGTAGCACAGAAAGCCTACTCCATTTTCCCTGGTACCTTAGAGCTCTGAATTATAGTAAGGAGACACACATAAACAAGTCTTTGCTATGCCCCAGTTGGAGCAAAACATTGGACCCAAAGGGTTCTCTTGTCACCAGTCTATTAAGCATTCCCAGTTAAGGATTTCTAAAACTCTGCTGAAGCTGTTAAACTTCACCAGAAAATTACTCTGTGAGCCAGAGAAAGGATGAGAACAAGAGACAACAATCTTTTCTCATGGCTGAGAAAGGATGATGCAAGAGCATGCTCCAAGGGGCAATGAATTCTTTACAAGAAGTAAAACAGCTTCACAAGCTAAATCTGTCATTTCTCCTCCAAAAGCAGCAAGATCCTGTGCTGAGTTTTTGAGCACAGTCTCAAACCTGAGTCTCTTAAAACCTTCAGGCTTGTGTAGCCAAATACTTAACAGTCCATCCTCCAAAGATCTTGGGTTTGTTCCTGATAACTTCAGCTGTAAAGATTAATCCAACAACAACTAAATCAGGCTACAGAAGACCATAGAGGAGAGAAACAAAGAAGGCAGATGATCAGAAAGCCCAGAGGGGCCATAGCTGGGTGACTTTGGATACCCCCAATGGGACTGTGGATGTCTTGGGTTGTTAAAGCCCAATTTAGCCCTCTTCAATAGCTGAAGAGTCTTTGAGACTTTCAACAGTGCCAAAGCATTCAATTTAGGTTCTCAATGTGGCTTTTAAGATTCTAATGCCATTTATTATTCAAACCCAAAGAATTTTTGCTGAAATCCTGCAGCTCCTGCACCTTCCAGACCTCTCTCCTTTATTTCCCAAACAGAAGTGACCCGGCTCTTACAAAAATCTGACACTACAAATTCAGTCCAAATGAAAACCACCCTACAAATTCAGAATATGCTTAGTTAGATGACTTACTGGACTGTACCTAAACCTACTCTTGATTGTTAAATGTTAATGGAAACCATTACAGCACTCTTTTAAGAGACAGAATTTTATAGCAGTTAAAGAACATTTTTGCTAACTGGACTACATGGCATAAACTGTTCTCTAATAGTTGAGCTACTAGTGGTTAGGAGCAGCCTAAAGTGAGTCAATCGTGAGGGGACAGACAGGGACTCTGCATGTCAGAACATCCAAACTCTGTTTCTCTCTCCTCAAGCAGAAGCTTACCCAGAAATCATTAAATCTATGTACAAAGTTGCCATAGACCTTCCATTCTCCTTTCCTCCCTTTCTCCCTCCCATAGATGTGGAATTAGCAGCTTACTGACTTCTGATTTAACCCTCTACAGAGAAAATCTTTTAAAATGCTGTCTCTGCTCCTCCCCTTCTGGGGAAAAAGTCATATCAGCTGCATACCCTGATGTCTCCAGCCTCTAAAGGAAAGGGCAGCAGGTGCAGGTCTAATTAATTGTCTGATAATGTTGCTATTTGTCTCAAAAAAAAAAAAATGTGGACAGTAAAACTGCTGTAAATAGAACTTCAGAGCAGAAATCCTTCAGGTTCACTTTAGAGACTGTAAACCACAATTCAGAAAGTCTTGGGAGGGAGACCAAAACCTAGACACAGGTATGGACTCTTTGGGATCAACAGGCTTCTAAGAACTCCACATAGTATCCCCCAGTGCCCTGAGATCTATAATGGCTGAGTACAGTTCACACCTACAAGAGCTGTCCATTTCCCCTTGAGGAGGGCCTGAGCTTTAAGCAGCAAATTAGGATGAAGAAAGCAACAAAGAGACCAAGATACCACTCCAAAGAGACCTGAGGAAATGGTAGAATTTTTACCTTAAAATAAGCAACTTGCATCTCACTGCCATGTACTCCAGGGTCTGCCCCAAGCACCACTTTAAGGGGCTCAGTCTCCTAGAATAAGGCTGTGGAGGGAGTTAGCACATCCACCAGGACGCACAGTCCCAATAGACTGAGCAGAGACCCAAGTCAGGGCACCTTGGAGACAACACGGTGTACAAGGTGCATCAGGCCTCATTCACAAACATTCCCATGCTTCAGCCCCCAGTAGAGTTGGTAGTGTATGTCTACTGCTTGTTCATGGAAGGAGTCATTTTTCCTAAGACTGCACCATCAGTGGTGCTGTAGGTAGTCACTATTTGGCTACAAACGATCATGTAGGACCACTTGCCCAGCTAGCAGGAGACCAGGGTTTATTTCCTGGTTTCTCTTCCTCCTCTGAAGCTGGGCTTCTCAATCTTTTCCCTGTAACTGCTTTTAGGCTGTGCCCTCATCCATGGGAAACGTGGATTTGAAATCCCTAAGGGAGTTACTCTATGTGTTGAAGTGCCTGATTTCTCTGCTGGCAAACAAACTCAGGAGTGGTGTTTACCCCACAGTATGACTCTCTGTGTTCCATGGTGCAGTTTGTGAGTTTGTGAGAATGTATTAAGCAGGTGAAGTCCCCCAGCTAACACTGAGAAAAAAGAAAAGAGTGTATGACTTCTCAGGGCACTAGAAGCACTCAACTCTTCAATTCTGACAAGTCAAGATATTCCTGAAAAAGATCCATCAATGGATGGATGGATGGATGGATGGATCAATCAATCATAAGGATGGAGCCTGTCAATTTAGACAATAGCTGAAGATATGAGGATGACCTTTTTAGATTAAGGTCTTCCAGCCCCACCCAGCTGCATGGCATTGTGATGGCTTGGTTGTCTACTATGACACCAGGAGTCTGGGAGAGAAAACAAAGCTAAATAACATCATTCTTCAGAGAAGTCTCCGGATCTCTGGACCAGCTTTCCTCCCCTGGGTCACATACAAACCCATAATCTTCTGGGTCACAGTGCTCTCAAGGCATCAACAGCCTGAGTGATAGTTTTCTCAACTTCATGCCCAAATAGAAGATATTGGGGGGAGGAATTAACCTTCATTAGGGTGGAGTATTTTTGCTTTACTATAATCCTGGCAATAAATAACTCACTGGTCACTGTATTGACAAAGTGCAGATCCCCAGGCATTCTTGGAACTGTTACAGTGACATATCTGTTAAAATTTTCAATCCATTCGAAAATTTTAAAAAAACAAATTATTTTTCCCCAGTTTATTCAGGAGACAAATGGCGTAGTCCACACTCCTTCAGACTAAACAGCAAAAAAACCCCATAAAAACCAGCTGGCCTGATTTAGAGACAATGATTTGCTGTTCTTTTTCTGTTTTATCTCCTCCTCTCCTCTTTATTAATGTATAGCAAGGTAGGGAGCATCACCTCTGTCTTCAGTATCAACACATAAAAAGAGATAGTTAAGAAGGAAATGCATCTCACAGTGTTCCTCAAAACCAAACCAACTTTTCTTTCTTTCTAAAACAATGTAGGGACTACAACTTCCCTTTAGGGCACTTTGACTGCTATGGGAAGTGGCATTTTTCTTCTAAGTCACCTTGCTGATCTGTTTAGAGAAAATTTCCCCTGCTCTCCCTGTTTCTAACCTCAAGCTACAGGAAACTAGTTGAGTTTAAGAACAATGACTGGTTAACTTTTACCCTGTAGTCCTTAGCAGTTCATGTGAAGCTGAATTCCCACTGTGAAAAGAGATTTAATTGCAGCCCAGATTGGCTGTTTCATCGCCCCACCACTGCAGGCACTGAGCTAATCACTGCAGGGCTTCACACAGGAGTTGATTTTTCAAAAAGTATCTTTGTGTTGCTGAAAGTCTTCAAACTACAGATAAGAAAACCACAACCCACCTTTCCCATGGAGTCTGAAATTTCTGACTTATTTATGGGCTATTTCACCAAAAGCCAAATTGCAAGCTGGGGGAGCCTAATCCCCTTTCGTCTTTTTTGCATAATCCCAGACTACACAAATTCAGTTCAAGTTCTCTTTATATTCAACATTAGTGTCAGTCCCACTTTCTCCAAGTTTGTGCAAAATTGTGGGTTTGGGCTATGAGACCTCCCATGCAGCCCTGCATAAGCATATGCTTCAAGGGATGGTATGAAAATATACTTTCAGTGACAACCCTGACAGAATTTTGGGAGATAATTCAAGAAAGGTTCAGTTCTCTTTTGAAAGCAACCCCAATGCATCTTGAAAGAGACTACATAGCCTTTTATGAAAACCACTCAGTTTATTGTTAGAGATTTATTTTTAAAATGTCAAGGCATGCAAGAGCATTTTAGGTAGTCTATTGAGGGATTTTTTTCCAGTTTTCAAGTTTTCCATGATCACTTTCCACATATCTTATCTGGAAAAAGTGCAAGATGCTGAGTTCTGTGTCTGCAGTCATTAAGGAACCGAAAGTCACCACCAAAAGTGTTATCTGGGCTACCAAAAAAATGAAAGATGCTTGTTTTGGTACCAGACATTCTCTGATATGAACAGCATTTCTTTCTTGCTTACATAAATGCTGGAAAACCCTGTGGAAACAAGTGCAACTTTGTGAGAAAGTCATATTTTAGAAATCCAGTTTCAATAAAAATATTGTTGTGTAAGTGGAACTCAAAAGAGAAAAAAAAAGGCATCTTTGTCTTTTATTAAGTGTTGATTGTTAACAATTGATACCAAGGCCCTCTCAGTTCTGTCTCTTCTTGCCTGTGAACCCTGCACCACTCCAGACCCACTTTTGTTTCAACATGGCCATTTAGGCCAGAGTCTACTTCTGCTCACAAGGATTTTTGCAGAAAGGCAAAGCTGCACTTGTATTTTGAGCTCCCTCATCAAAGAATCTAGTATTTCAGTTGTATTTTTCATTCCTGAAAACCATTGCCCTAGTTTGGAGGGATTTCCACTATAAAAACCCACCAAAACATCCATATTTCAATGTGTTTATCTCTCAAGGAACCTTCATATAGGAATAGCTTAAAGGATAGTTAAAATTTTCCACTACAAGTGAAGGACAATTGGGTGAAGGATCTGGAGCAGAAAGCCATCCTCAAAGCATCTGTTCCAACACAGAAACACAAAGGAAGACTCTTGTGGTTTTTGAGAGTATGGGGCCAGCTGGTTTTCTAGAGGTCATTATCCTCTACTTTACCACCTGCACTTCATGGGTTAAGTCTGAATCCCTGGAAGAATCTGAACTATGTGGCTTAGACTGCCAGGGTGGAAGATCAGGAATCAGGAACAGGTGTTTATAAAAAAGTAAAAAACATATTAAAATAGAAACCTAGTGCCCAGATGCAAAAGATGCCTTTTAGTTCATTGCTAAAAAATAATTGATGCAGAGTCCCTAGATAAATGCTGAAATGCCAAACTCATCTTATCTGCTGCTGTCATTGGGCTAATTATAGTGGTTTCTGAACCTCTGCAGTTAAGCAAATGACAAGGTTTCTATTATAAAACTAATTTTTAAAATTCGTAAGTGAAAGAAGAGCCCTGCTTTGAACAAAAACTTGCAAGTTAAAAAAATGCATGATTTTGCAGACATAGAAAGCTTGTTTTATAGCAGGAGAAGTAAAAATATAGCTAATAATTTTGATTAGTAACTAATTTCAAAATATCTGCTGTGCTGGATTTACGTCTAGTATTTTTATGATATATTTTGTTGCATAACACAGATGTTTACATTTTAATAAGTAGGACTGAATGAAGTTTAAATGGTTTCAATATAATCACTGGAGGGAAAAGAAAAAAAACAACAACAAACAACACACAATTCATTCTCGTAGAAATAAAGAGATAATATTTCAAATAAATGTTGAAGCTTACACAATGGATATCTAAAGCATCCACTATTATTTTTCAGATTTTCCATTTAGACCATTTGAAAATATCTCCCTAAGTGTTATTCCCAGCATATTCACAAGTATTTTTCACAAGGCAGAGCAATAAAAATATGATAAATAGTCCTATCTGGCCATGCCTTTCAATATTTGTGTAATCTTCTGGAGTCAACAAGTGACAGTCTAAAACATCATTATCTAAATTTATGCTGATGGCAGGCTCTCAACAGCAAGGTCCAGGCTCACAGAAATGCAGCGAGGCACAAACCCACTTCTTCCAAAAGGAGATTTTCTGCTTAATGATCCCTGAACTTAGCCCTTTTCCTGTGCCACGAGCAACAAAGAAGTAATATATTTAGGATCATCTCTTACTGATCCCTTGTTCCATCTTGAGCTGAAATTCAGTTTTCATAGTGATGAGCACTAAAGTAATGAACAGAATAATTTCTGCAAAAGCATCAAGTACTAACATTTTTTTGACCAGCAATTCAGGAAAACAGCACAGGATCACTTTTTAGTTAGAGTGTATCTTTTAGTAAGATACTTTAGGGACATGGACTGCACAGTAAACATTTACTGTGCAACTTTTTGATATTCACTTCTCCAACTTGTGACTGTTCTAATAATACAAAAAGTAAAAATTGATCTTTTATTTACTTGCTGTCCTTTTGTTGTACTTTACATTGAGTTTGTCATTCTTTGTGAAAAAAAAACTCAAAGTGACTCCTCCAAAGAATACTCCTTGTGCCATCAATCAGCCTGTTCCTGAAATTCAAACATCTGTAAGTCCCAGTAATGACATGACCCCAAAACATTCATCTAGCAGCCTCCACTCAATGAGCTGGTGGTCCTTGCAAAGAGACCAGAATTCTTAAAAGAGGTTACTAAAGTATCAGTAAGCTAAAATAACCTTTTAAGTACCAGGAATTCACCTGAATACGAATATATTTTTGATTTTTAAAGATTTATCTGTATATTTATCAAAATTATTTTGCAAAGGGAGAACAATTATTGAGCCTGGAGAGACTTCAATGATTTTACTTTATATACCTCTACAAATCTATGGTTATCAATTCCAACAATGCAATGGTATTTTTTCAAAATAACTGTATGAAGAGAAAACAGGACAAAAATAAGGCACTGGAATAACAGGTCATTCATCACAAAATTAAATATTCTAAAATCCAGGGTCTAATTTTAATTGCAACACCAGTCTAGTATGTTTATGAGTGCTATTTGTGCACTAAATTATTTAATAATTATGCAAAAAGTCCTGAAATTATTCAAGTTCAAAGCCATTTCTCTTTAACCTTTGTCCAGTATGTAAAATAAGAAAAATACTTGTATTTGTGCATTTTTTCATATTCACTGAAGACTGTAGGTTCACTTTTTCATGCTAACACTAAAGTACCAAACATGAACAGATGTTATAAATAAACAGCCTGTGCTTATGCAATAAGTTGGATACTTGCCTTTTCTTGGTGCCCAGTTGCTACTGGTTATTCCTTTCTCTTGCTGTTCTTTTGTTTTTGGGGGGTTTTTTGTTGTTGGTTTGGTTTTTTTTTCATTTAATTGAGTACTCCAAGGATCTGCTCTCCATGATAAGCTGAGGAACCAAATCCTGAGTGGCAGGTGGTCTGTCCTACACTAAAACAGATTGTGATAGGATAGAAAGGTTTCTGCTTTTTTTAAGTTGTACTGAAAAAGTCAGTTTTGTTTGAACTATTTTTGACAAGCTCTCCATGCATGTCCTCAGATTCTTTGTGATTTGCTGGAGTAGGGATGTTTTGGCCAAGAGCAGATCCATTTACCTGCAGAGCAACCAGGAACCTCAGAGGTCCTCTGGCTGGTCAAAATCCTCTGCACAAAGCTCACTGGTCAAAGCTCACTGCATAACTGCAGCTCAGGAAAGTTTCTGATCAGATATATATATTTTTGGGATTTGGTGCAACTCATTCTCAAGCCAAGCTGAAATAAAAACTGCATGGATGAATCTGGCAAATGTATTTGTGGCTGGGAGGCAATAGCAGGGGGTGGAACAAACTATACCTTTCTGAGACAGTTCATTGCTGTCATCCTTGCTTTTGGTGATGTTAATAAGCTCCCGTTTTACCCCATGAGCAGGGCAGCAAGGCTGCATGAGACATGCTGGAGAGAAAAGTCAGAGTTACACAGCATGTTAAAGTTTTCCCCAGAGGACAATTTTGTAATGAAATAAACCATTTTTTATAGTCCTGAGCCTACAGTGTGGAAATTCTGATTTCTATAAAAACTTTGTTATGAGAAAGTTTAATAAATAAGTGAAATCTCAAATTACAATACTTATGTTTAACTCAATATCTATATTTAACTCTATTTTTTTCTTGAGATCTTTCTAAAATCCAAGTAAGAATTAAAAGGTATTTATTTTGTTGAAACACAATTTCTCAAGAAATTATGTTTCAACACAGCATTAAATCCTCCAGCATTAAATATGTATGAAATTTCCACTGTACTCGAAATTTCAGATTTACAAGTTTTGAAACCCTTTCCCACAATACAGAAATTCCTATTTTTGCTCTGATCTACAGTCTCTGACTTGCCATAAATCATACACATACACACCCCTTTCATACAATTAATGAACATGGCTGGAATGTCAAAATCAATACATTATTTTATAGGTGCCATCATTGTGTGCAATGCTGGCCCTCAAGACATCCAGGGAGCACACAAACAATAGAATAGCATGGCTGTCTCAGTGGAGCATAGACCAGTACCCAGCTGGTCATGGTCCAGTTATATTTGCTAGGATGGGGACAGGCAATGAGAAGATATTTACTCCCCAGTTGGTGCATGAAGAGATTAGCAATAGCCAAATAACTGGAATAGGAATCCCTCAGTATGACACAGCCTTACCCTAAAAGAGCCACAGGCCCAAAGGGTCTTGTCTCTAGGACTCCTTCTGTACCTTGTCATTTCAAAATCTTTGACAACAATACAGCCAAATATGAAGATATAGCCAAATATACTGGCACTAAACATGAGGATCTGCCTCTTGGGGGCCCTTTCATAGACATAAAATGGATCCTTTCCTCTTCAGTGGTGGTTACATTCTTATTTACCAAATACATTAATTAGAAAGCAGAGATCTTGACTCATTTTAATTTATGTGACTAACAGATTGAACACAAGATGGGTAATGCCAATTCCAGCATATGAATATTTGCCACCTGGATCCACTCCATTTCTGATTTAAGAAGATTTTTCAGTGATAAGAAATGAAGCTGCAACTTCTGTATCTTTGACTCTGTAACCACGGAAACCAGCATTAATTATATGTATCACTAAGTTTTAAAATTATTCAAATTTAACACATAACTCTGAAAATATTGAGGTTGTTTTTCTTTTTCTCTCTCACCTTAATATGTTACAGTTTGCCTTCTGGCTTATTTGGCTCATAAGCAGTTTCGCTTATAAAATGATAAAAGTATGTAGGTGAAAATTACACTCATTTTCTTTTATATAACCAAGAGGAACCGCCATGCAAATGTTTGATCACTCACTTCCTACCACTGCTGTAATCCCATGTGTGGGGTTACATTTCATGCTATTTCATTCCCAACAGTGAGAAAGCAGCAAAGTTCTGCCACCGACTTTACGAAATAGCAACATCCCTATGGAGGACCACAGTGATGGCTCATGGAAACAGGAATATGAAGGAAAGGAAACAAGGAGGAAAGAAGCCCACAATTTTCTCATTCTTCCCACTGCTGTACCAGAACCTCATAATAAATGTCAGAGGAAAAGCTGAAATAAACCTCTGAGGAAATCTTCATCCCCAGACTTGCAACTGACATTTTGGTTTAGTGAACTGCCAAATTTCAAACCATGTTTGTTCTGCTTTACCAAATTCCATTATTGATACCTGAAGGATCTTGAACCTGCACATTCATCATTTAGGCCATGAAATTATCAGCAACACATTCAACTACTCCATACTTTTCTCTGCAGGTAAGGGTGATCTGCGATAGTCAAAATATGATGTGGAAGCACCAGAGAGCTGACAGTGTAAGGCTTTTAGATCAAAACCCTTACCAGTTATTATCCCTTTTTTAATTCATACCAGTATCTGAGTACAGAAATGCAACTCCAGTGCCAGAGCCCAGCTGGATGACAGTGACCCAAGCTCGGACCAGAGCTTCTGGGTACAACCACACAAATGAGCTGAGCAGTATCTGGAGCTAATGCCTGGAAGCAGAATTCAATCATAGCAGTGTTAAATTGTGAGGCACATCCTCTGGATAGTTCTGGCCACAAGAAGTTACTTTTCCAAACAATTCTCAGACACAGCTCAAGAGCTGACACAGATCCAGGACTTTTTGTAATGCATACTTTGGGTGTGGCTACTCTATTTTGGACACCAAAGGCATCTATTAGCATGGACACAGGCCATAAATGCCAAAAACCAGATGCAAAATGATATATTAGAATAAAAGGGACCACTGACATAGAAGTTTAACTTGATGCATACATGTACTCAGTCATGCAGAGCAACAGGTTCAGTTCTCCGTGACATCTGGCCGCTGATCTCCATCTGTATTTTACAAAAATTTCTCACATTGATATCAATCAAACTGAACTTAAAAAACTGCACAGGAGCCTGAGAAGGCTACAACACCCTCCAGGGCTGTGCTTTCTCTGACCAATTTAGTGTTCATAACCACCCTGCTCAGGAAAAAAAAACACCCATTCCTGGAGTCAACAAAGGACAAGGGTTGTTTGAGTATTTAGAGAGATGTCACAAGCTTTCCTAGGTTCCTTATCTAGTCAATGCAGAGACAGATCCCTCCAGTAGGTGATTCAAATGAATTGTTGAAATTCAGCTGCAGTAGAGGGCAATTCAGGACCTTGAACCTCCTAAGACAGGTTAACTTCAGGTGCCTCCAATCACACTTGAATTCCTCAGAACATTTTAAGATAGAGTTAATCTTTGATCATTTATTAACCTAAATCAAACACTTTGCATTTCATAATCAAACTTCAACAAGCAACTGCTACTTTAGAATGTCACCTCTAGATAAGACAGAGGAAAAAAGAGGAATGCCAAGTGAAACTCTTCTGTTAAATGGCCACAGGCAAATCGGCTTAAACAAAATCTGATATCCATAGACAGTTTATTCTCTGTGTTTAATAATATCCAAGAAATCCGGGTGGGAAGAAATACCTGAGGCTGTCAAGTGAAAAGAAAAAAAAAAAAAACCAAACAAAACAATACTGACTTTATCCTGTCCTGGTTCACAGAAGTGACTTTAGATCCGGGTATTGCTTTCTACCTGGTCTTATTGTGCCAATGTTGTAAATCGAAGATCATCCTTATCCAACAACAAAGTACCAAAATGATCACTTCTTGTTTCACGAAAATAACAAATTTGAGAAGCAGAAGTAGATACCCTTGAACCAAAGACACTAGCTAAAATATGTACCTTTTCCTTCTTATGGTATTGATTTGCTCACTGGTGTTGAGATACAGTATTTGTCTTTGGTTTACTTACTTTTAATGGTAGCTTTCAAGACACTAAAATGTGGGCATTGTAATGAGTCCCCTGAAGCCTATGGGAGCAATTTAGTAACCTCTGGGAATGACATATAAGGACTGTATAGACCTTATTTATATTGTAATAGTTCCTATTACTAGTGGACGTTTTGGAGACTATCTGGTTCAGTCCCTCTGCCAGGCTGGGCCAGCAATTATTTGTTCTTGCTGTGAGTCAGGGCACTGCACTGGTATGCCAATGGGATAATTAATCCCTGAAAATACAAGCTGCCCTAATTAAAAATCTGTAAAAACACAACATGATTTGAAGCAACCTGAGTTCCACATGGGGTAGCAGTAGTTGACACCACGGAATTTTCTCCCCATTTTGAGGGGCCAAATGAAGTTAATGGCCTAGTGTTTTCCACTCAGTAGCCACTGAATCTGATTAACTCTCAGTATGTATCTGTACGAGAATAGGAATGGGGCTGCAGGCAGCCTCAGCCTTGATGAATTACAGCTGTGTCCTTGAACAAGACATGTAAACAACTTTGAGAGAGAGGAAGCATGGAATGCGGATGTTTGTTGACATTTACAAGAAACAGAGAAATCTATGACCAATTACAAAAAGGTAGAAGTTCATGCACATAGTCTGTTAGCCAATTATAATGCAAAAAGGAGTATGTGTTATGCATGTGATACAGAGAAAAAGTATAAAAAGTTGTACTGTAGGATAATAAGCTGGTGATGCTTGCCACCATCTTCAGCGTCAGTCTTGTGTCCACAGTCATGTATCTCCATGCAAAACTCAATTCAACTCAGACTCCTCAGCTTAAGAAAAAGGTCAGCTGGAAAGAAAGTAGTATACACATCTGTACTGTCACAGTAGGTGTGAGGGGGAGAAACCAGGAATGACTACCAACTGTTTCTTACTATATAAAATTTACAATCAGCTAATGAAGTTACCAGGCAATAAGATGAGAATAAGAGAAAAGAAATTGTCTACTCCCGAGAAACACACACAAAGCAATAATTAAATTACACAACTCATCACCACAAGATGCAGTGGTTTATAATCAAGTACAAATAGGGATAAATTCAGAGAATCCACCAAACACAAATGATCCAAATGTAGGCTCTCCTTGAACACTGTTGTTTTATTTAAATAATTGCTGTAATAATTTGTTACCAATCAGTGATCAAGACAGGAGGCAGGATTTGTACCTGAGTAATTGTGCCTACAGTTCTCTTAGTCTTTCTGGGTCATATCCTCAGGGCTTAAGAATGAGAACTAATGGTACATAGTATAGACACCAAGGGGATTGCAAGGCAGTTTTGGAGGCACACTTCCCTCACCCAGTGGATCAAGGGCCTGATTATGCAAACTTATTCCTAAAATACACCCAGATGACCACACATCTTCTGGCAAACCCACTGCAAATGCTGTGATATTGTATCACCATGCAAAGCTTGCATATTGCACTTAAGAATTAAAAAAATCTCCATTGGTTATTTTTTACCATGTTTATTAAACATTTTCTTCCATATTACTAAATCATTGAAGTCCTAAACTCACCCCTTTATTATTTTTCAAAAGATAAAGAGCTGAGGGGAGAGGGGGCAGGAAAGAGGGAGGCAGTGCAGAATAATGGAGGTTTTCCTCCTCTTTACTTAATCAAGAGGACTATCTCTTTAAAACTCAACCTCTTTGTTACTACAAGTTTCTCTGTACACAAAGTCACTGCTCTATTGTTCCTGGAAAATAACACTGACTTTCCAGAACACTTCTCAGGCCCAGGATTTTCCAAATCTGTTTGGATTTTCATATTTTTAACAAATTAAATACTTTACATTCAGCCATACTTTTACAGAAAAACTACTCCAATGGCAGATTTAGTGAGACTAAATGATAAGGGTCCCTGAAACTGAGGTTGCTGAGAAGGCTAACTCAGATGGGTTTACCTTCTGAGTTCCAGTTTCATTATTTCCTATTCACTGCAGGTTGGTCTGGCTGCCAAGACTCACTGATATTAACCCTACTTCTGAACTCACCCCTAATTATCTTTAGAATATCTGGCAGCCAACTGAGTGCAAAACTCATTGGCATTTCATCCTGTTACGGGAGAAAGAAATGAGCCCATTGAACTGGCTTCTTTGTCTAAGCACAGCACTGAGCATCTGCGTGAATTCCTGTTCCCACAAAGCTAACACTGCTTTTGCTGTAAGAGAGTAGCAGCTCTATTCTGCAGTGCAGCTCAGTACTTCATGCCATTGTCTGCAATACATCCTCCTATAAAAGCAAACTCAAGCCCACCCGTGCCTGAAACTCATTTTAGATAGTGGAATCTTAACAATGCATCCAAAAACCTGCCAAAATCCATTGTAATACAAGACTGTTTCAAGGAGGATTTACGCGTAGCAGGTCTTCAGTAGATGGTGGTGTTACACATCTGTGAATTCCCATTGCTGTGCATAATTAGGAAGTATTTACATATTCTACTGCTTTTCACAGTTCTGAGGCATTCAGAGGATGCCAAGCTACTGTATCATAAATCTCGTTGTTGAAGCAGATGGAGCTCCTTGCTCAGTTAAAACTTAGAGTTAGGCTTAATTAGAAAAGCCTGTGCAGAATATTCTTTATTTCTTTACCAACTTATCAAGTTCTTCATATTGCAAAGCAATTCAGATGAGAGGTCTTTTGAAATGTTCTGCTAATAAGCATTTTTACAGCCTCTTGCAGACTGCTCAATCACTCACTACACACTGAATGATTATTTCCCACCCTTGTCCAGGCACAGTTACACTGCAATTTTCCTCTCTCTTTACCTCTTCCAGCAAAATTACACAAGTGGCTGTTTCTCTAGTGTTGCGCATGTAAGGATCTCAGAACACTGCTCCTGTGAATTATCACACTTCTTCAGGATACTAATCTCATTAGCTTTTGAAGAAACTGAGTGCAAAAAGATTAATATGAAGATTCTTTAAAAGTTGCTTTTCTTTTTTAGCTCACACTGGCCTCACTTTCAGAAGCGCAGATCAGCCACAAACCCAAGCAGTGAAAACTGTGAATGCTTCAAATCTTAGTTAATTTTGCAGAGCTCAAGATGGATCTCTGTTGGTACCCTGACTAAGCTGCTGTTGCAATTCAAAACTGTAGAACATAATTTTGTAATTTTTGGTCAAGAGGTGGGCTAGAGAATCCTGCATAGTAGGAACTCTCCACATTGGTTCAGCTTTGCAAGGCTTCGTCACTTGGCCCTGGGGTTGTGTTTGAGAAGTTAGAGCCTATCCACAGCACAACCCCATGCTCAGCTGGGTGGGCATGGTGCTGGCCAGCCCAAAAAATCACTCCTTGCCTGTAGCAGCCGCACACAGCAACCAAGAGGCTCTCCAAGCCACGTGCTGGGGAGCAGCTGCAGAGACACAGCTTCTGGAAAAAATCACCTCAGATCGTGCATAGCTAGTGATTATAAAACCCAGCTAAAATCAGTGTTAAAAGCAGTGGGGCCCTGGCTGCACTTGTGTTCTAGAAATATGATGTCGAGACCTGAGCTGGATCCAAAGGGATTTGTTTATTAGTCTTGTTCATGTGTTAGAAGCTGAATTAGATAAACAAAATGCATTTCTGGGTGCTGAAGCAATGCACCTCAGCTGAGTAGCCCTTCCAGATCCAAGCAAACTTTCCACTGAGGCACTGACAATCCACTGCTTGGGTGCAGGGCATGGGCAACTGCCAGCCAATGCAGAATGTAGGTGCTCCACATAAAGCCTTCTCCCTGTGGTACAACTGTCTCCCCCTCAGGCTTCTCTGCAATTTAACACACTTCCACCTTCACAGCAGTCTGGATATGCAATCTCTTCAGAAGCACAAAGCTAATAGGAGTGACAATAGCAATGTCCTCCTTCCCCTACCCAATAACACCAAACATGACATTTTAAAACAAAATTGGGTCAGTGTTAGGAGCAAGATTACAGGATACAGGTTCCTTTGCATTCCATGTAAACAAACAGGAGACTTTGTACAGGGATTCTGAGCATGTAGTTGCACTTTCCTTGGCAGAACAAATATTTTGAGGCTTCTGCTCTATTCAGCCAGTGAGAATATATTTGCATTCAAGACAAAATTTCTTTCCTCCATTTCATGTTTCTGTATATCTCTATGTAGCTGCAGCAAGGCCAGCATCCCCTTAGGGGTATTAGACCAAGCCAAAAGCAAAAAAGGTAAAGCCCAGTCAAGCAATCAAAATGGACTTTGCACTCTGGTAATTCCCAATTTGTACTCTACCCCCCAAAAAAAGCAAGCTATGTAAAATACTTTAAGAACTGCTGGGAAAAGCAAGCAGGTGAAACATGCAAGTGCACATAAGCTATCACCACAACCCATCGTAATCATGCTCTTCTCATGCTCCTGCTGTGACCACCTGTGACTCGTTAGCTCTCTTGGCATGGGGGAAATGCCAGTTTCTAGTCTCCCACCTTGTCTTCTTCTGATGTAACTTAGTCAGGAAATTTTGTCATATACTACAATAGCCTTAAAATGCACATACTGCATCTGACTCACCACTCCTGACCCTTCCCAAACAGGGTTATGGCTTTCAATTTTGGTATCTGCTTAGCAGCAAAATCAGCAGCTGACAGACCATGATTCATTGAACAGTCCTGAAGCCTAAGGGAACAAAACAAAGGTAAGTGGCTAAGCAAAGCCCACAGAAGTAATAAAGGAACAAAATTATTTACACTGGAATAAACTATAGCAACTTCTCAAAAACAGATCTGTGAACACATTAACTTCTCATTAATCACAGAAAGGAGACTGAGAGATCATGTACCAGTCACTAACCGCTTCAAATGTCACCCTTTTATAATTCCCTCAAGCCACAGACAACCTGTGTTCCAGAATCTCCAGACTCACACCATGTACATAGCACCACCAGCTGTGAAAGTCAAGCTATCTGCCTTTCCAGTTCACATCCTCCTGAGCAATGGTTCTTCTACATTCAGAGATCATGTACACTTCTTTCTTCCATGAACCTGTTATCTTCCAAAGATATCCATTGCTCATCTTCAGGCAAAAATGTCTGTGAAGAGATATATGCTGTGAGCTCTCAGCACCCTGGTCTCTCTAACATTGTTAGCGACTATTGTCTTCTCATCTTTATAGCCTTTTCTTGCTGTGGCATATTCACGGGCCTTGTCCCAGCTTAATTTCTCTCCCTGGTCATACTCTTCCTCTTCCCATTTTCAAAAGCTAACTACAAAGATTTCCCACATGTCACCTTTCTTTTCTGATAAAATAGCTTTCCTTCCCATTGTGCAGGAGATGTGTACTTTGGTCTCTCCACCTGCTCAGAACTTCTTTCCTCCCTTCATACTGTGCAATTATCTTTCTCAAGCTGCTTTAAGCTCTGCAGCAACCCCAAGTGCTGAAAATCCCAGCAAACATCACTGAACAACTGCTTTCTCCAGTGTGAAAAGCTCATAAATGACAGATATGCCATTACATGCATTGTTATCTGTACATCTCCCCCCAGTCTCCACCCCCAGAATAATCCCCCCACCTCTGGAACAGGAGATGATGTTTAACTTCTAGACCCAGAAGCTGCTTGCCACGAGTGTCAAATTAACAGTAGAGACTGAACCCTGCTGGGGTTTTACAGCTTTCAAAAGCTGTGTCCCACTGTATCTTCTGGCTTTTGAAATTAAATCTCACCATTCACCCCATTGTCCTACCTCATCGACTCTTTTTAATGAGTTAGAGCTGTTCTTGCATCTCATTTATTCCCTCATAGCAAAACTCCTTGCCTGAAAAATTATGGGCACATTTGCTCCTTATATGTTATGATTCCAAGGTCTTTACAAGGGCAATTTAAAAAATTTCCTTGCTCTATACAGCACCAAACACAGCAGGTTCTAACTTTGTGCATCACTAAGCACTACACAGTGAAAGCCAAATAATGAATAGAACTGTCAATATTTAACTTACTGAGCATTTCCCTGGGGCCCTCAACACACCTCTCAGAAACTCCTGCTTAGAGGTTCTTTCACAATGAAGAAAACCCATCCGTTTGTTCAACTCAATTTTTTGACTTTTCTGTGGTGTGACCTGCAAAACACCAAAACGATACTTCCATATCAAGTTCATCATCCCTCATCACAAGATCCTCTGCCTTTTCACTCCCTCTCAAATCAAGGCAGCTCATTGAAGTGTGAGACTCCCTAATCTAATATCTTCAGCCTTTTCTCACCACACATTTCAAGTTCAATTAGTGAGAGTGGAGAGGGGACAATACTGACATGCAGGACAGGCTTGAACAAGCTTTGTCCCCTTTTCCCCCTGTTGTGGTTTAACCCCCAGCAGGCAGCCAAGCCCCAAGCAGCCCCTCACTTATCCCGCACCAGGCAGATCAGGGAGAGAATTGAAAGGGTAAAAGCCTGAAAACTCGTGGGTTGAGATAAAGACAGTTTATTAGGGAAGGCAAAAGCTGTGCACACAAGCTAAGCAAAACAAGGGATTAATTCACTATTTCCCATGGGCAGCCAGGTGTTCAGCCATCTCCAGGAGGGCAGGGCTCCATCACACATGATGGTGACTTGGGAAAACAAACACCATCACTCCAAATGTCCTCCCCTTCTTCCTTCTATTTTATATACTGAGCATGATATAATATGGTTTGGAATATCCCTTTGGTCAGTTTGGGTCACCTGTGTGATATACCCTCCCCCCACAGACCCCCCAGGAATCTTTGACTAGCTCAGGTATTAGGGAGATCTTGGGGGGAAAACTATCATAGGTAACAGGACAAAGGATATTAGGACAGGCTCTTACCACAGATGGTGATTTTGCAGAGATGGTTTATTCAGGCCTCCTTGGGGTGACAGGCGCAGAGGGCAAGAGCAGGTGGCAAGAGGGTAAGAGGGGCCGGTAAGAGACCGAGGCAGGAAGTGCCTAGGGGTTTTATCCCCTTTGTGAGATAGATAAGTTTGGCTCTCAGCCAATGCAAGGTTTAGGGGGAAGGACTATGGGGGGAAAGGACCATGTGGCCATCCGCCACAGGGGTTCTGGGCAAACCCATTCCCCCTAGAGGGATACAACACCTGTGCCACTGTGAAGCAAATTAACTCTACTCCAGCTGAAATCACCACACCCCACAGACTCTGTGCTCAGTAAAAAGTAGACAAGAGATAAACTTTAAAGAAAAGGTCCTTTTTTCACACTTATGTAACCCTTAAGGAGCTCTGAGTATTCCAAGGACACCCAGATTAGTCCAATGGGCAGGAGAAATTACCTGCCAACAGGCTGATTCAGAAAGATATATTCTTTCTCTGGAAAAACGGAAATTTATTTAAGCTAGAACAGTAGTCAGATTTTAAACAGCAGACCTCATGAGCAGAACAAGGCACAGAAAAATAAAAAATAAGGGGAGAGAGAAACTGTCTTAAGCGTGTGTGTAGCAACAATGCTTCAAGGCCTTACTGAGCAGTGTATAAAATGTAACACAACAGGACTTTTCAGCTTGAGGCAACAGGGAAGGGAAGGAGGGCTGATTCTGCAGGTCCTAATGCTCACTGATACTGTGCCAACATTCAAACAGGAAAACCATGAAAATAATCTCCCTTCAGCTTGGAGCTTAAAAGTCCATATATGAGGCAACTTCAAAATATATTAAAGCTTCCCACACAATTTCCAACATAAAGAAAATTAAGAAAGTCAGGCTTTGTCTTAAAGAATCACTTTCTTCAAACTGAGAAAGTACTTAAAGTTGAAAGAGTTGTGAGCTAGATTCACAGTGGATACAGACATAACCAGAACTTTTGAAGGGAATTACACTGACTTTGCTCTGATTAACATCTACTTCTGTTGTCCTGGTTGCAAAATCTCTCGTCTCAAAAACAGATCAACTTTTTGGAACCCAAAAATGCATTAATGTTTATATGTTCTTTGTTGTAGCTTCAAAGTAGGATTGCATAGTCACTGATACATACAGGAACTTATTTTGCCATGTCTGGTTGTCTGATCTTGCATAAATAGATTTTTGTTTAACAAACCCTTTGTTTCCTGTTGCTTTGCTGCCCTTAATTTTGGCATGCTGCTTTGCTGCTGTTAATTTTGGTATGCCACACACTAAGGGATATATTGCTTTGAGTCAGAAAACAGCAGGGATCCTGTTTGTCTGGAATGAAAAGAGAATGGAGCCAATCACTACAGAAAATAAACACTAAGCCCAATGCTTTGCCACTGCTCTGGTTCTGAAGGTGGCACTTGGTTTGCCTGATCACAAAAACTAGAGATTTTTAATATTGTGACTCAGCCCATGTGTGTTCACTGCAGAGTAATACACCACTGTAAAACATTGAAGCATGATATCCAGAGGGAGGTTCTGTCTCACTGGATGGAACAATTAGTGAAATTTTGCAAGCACAGCTCTATCCTGAAAGGAGTCTGACTCACCAGGATACCATGGGAAACTTGCACTGAATTAGAAAATACTTCAATCAATAAGACTCAGTGGATGTTCTCAAATACCCATGGGTAAGACCATCAAGAAACAAGACAAGCAAAAAGGCAAGCATTAGTGGCAAAGGATATTCTAAGACAAGCCCCACGACTCAAGAGCTGCTGGAGGATTTGGTCTGGCAGCCTTCCAGGTCACTGCACATCAGCCTCGTTCAGGTTGTCAGAGCCAAGTAGATCTAAGCTGGTTGTGTCCACCTGTCTCATATCCCTTTACCATGAGGTGGCTCTTAAGAGATCCCAACACCTGTGGCACTTTAACAGGAGAGAGGTACAGAGCAGGGGTCTAGCAATATGAAAGGGAAAGCTCATCCTGTGCCCTCAAATTTATCCAGACAAAGAGATTGTAGAGACAGCTTTTTGGAGAAAAAACAGTCATCCATCATTTCTGTAGTAGGTGGCAACATATTCTGCCTAGTACAAGAGCAAAGTGGCATCAGAATACTTGGAAATGCCACATAAAAAAAAAAAAAAAAAGAGGAATATTAAGGTCTCCAGGGTGTTGCCCTCCAGGCTTTGTTTTTTGATGAACAGATTGGAGGTTTTGTGGCACTGGCTTTGTAAAAGAGTGTGAGAAGGGATCAGATGACCTCACCATTTAGGGAAGAATGCTTTTGTCCTTCAACTAACAGCTTCTTTTGCCAACATTCAGTTTGATTGCAGTGGGGAAGGAGAAGTGGCCCACTGAAGAATGCCCCACATGAGGAATCCAGGCAGAGAAGATCAGTCTAAGGCTGCACCACTCCCCTCTGCATGCCAGGCCAGAAGTCCTGCAGGTATCAGACAATCCTGCTGCCATCAGTTGTGCCCACATAAGAGCAGCCTTCCTTTGGGACAAAGGGGCAGGAAAGTTCCAGCATCACCACATTCCAGCACCTGATGGAGAAAAGGGGAGGGTTTACCCACCACCTTCCTTCTCTGCCTCAAGTACTACACGAAGGTGAAACCTGTCTCCCACAACTCTGACCAGGCCCCTGGATCCCTGTTCATAAGAGAAGCAGGGAGGGAATTGGAGGCAGTCTGTGAAAGCTCCATGTCTCACTTTGTCCCAAGGAGAGAGCAAGAAATGGGTTCAAATACTCCCAGAGTCATTCCCTCTCTTCCCACCTCCACGCCTGCAGCTTACACCTACAGAGAGGAGCCTGAGAAACTGTCCTGCTTTCTTGCTTCATGCATATTTTCATCCTTCCTTTGTCAGAAGCCCTTAGCCTCTTTCTGTTTGAAAGCAGCTTTCAGGCTTTTTGGACTTACCTGCAAAATGCAATCCAACTAAAAAAATCCTATTTCCCCCTCTTAGATTTCTTCCCAGGCTTGCTTTGGGCCCACACAAGCAACGCTAGCATAGAGACTGCAGGAATCCTCTCAGCTCATGCAAGAGCAGCCAGCCTAGAAATCCCTTAGGATTTTCCTCCAGAACCCACAGAGTCTTAGCCCTGAAAGTTTAAGCCAAAGGTTTTGTTCTCAAACGCATAAAGAGGCAAGAATCAAAGAGGTGGTGCTGGTTCCCTTCTTTTGTCTTTTGGGGCAGGGAACAAATATATGGAGAATGAAAGGACAAGGAAGGGGAAAAGATGGATGTATCTCAGGATCTCTTTGATTTGGTGACTCTAAAATGGGAGAGTATGGTTGAAGTAGTCCCCTGCAAGTCCTGAGAAGGTAAGTAGATTCTGGACCATGCAGGCAATCAGACCACAGGAGACAGGAAGGTGTTTGCAACAGAGCCCAGAGCTTAGCTGTGTTGTACATGGTGTATTTATTAACAGCTTAGGTTCACAGTAGCCTCCAGGCTCATCCCTCTTTCTAGTCTGTGTGCTTTTTCTCAGGTATTTGTAGAGCCTAGAGCAAATCTTGCTCTTGCTCCTTGGCCCAAATTACAGCATGTAGCCTACCAATTCCTCATGTTCTCTATTGAATAATGCTGTCTGGACTGTGAGGTCAAGAAAAAAAGAGTGAGGTCTCAATGTTTGACCACAGTGAGGTTACTGCAACCCACATTGCTCAGCTCCAGCTCTAGTTCCATTCCTATTCCCCAGCACAAGTGCATTGAAAAAAGTCTCATGCTTTGGGTGATGGGCAAGTGTGGGCTCTTCTGGCTGCCCTGACTCACAGTCTCACCCCCTGGGAAATGGACACTTGAAGGACCCCTAACTGCAAGACCATGGAACCATGCCCTCTCTGTCATCTTGACACAAGGCATTCCCAAGAAATGTGCAAATTCATACTGCCCCCACTCACCTTTCATTAGCCAGCAGTTTTGTTATGAGAAATATCCACCAAATCAGTGCCACACATCCAAGAGCGCTTCTGCGTCCCCCCTCCCCTCTCCTGTCTATCCCTGTAATTCCCAAGCACCCTCACAACCCCACCCGAAGCAACCACAGCCTGGAGACATGCCAGGAAAGCTGACACTAAAAAACCAACTACTTGACTTTCAAGGCCATCCTGCCTATGGGGAGCTATCAAACACAGCTGTTCTGGGCATGCCAACAAAACCAGAGTGAAGCAACAGCATTACTGGGAGTTTAAATCCACCTGATATTGTTTTCAAACAGCCATTTTCCTGGTTGATCTTTTAAACATTTCTGAAGATTTCTATGCTGCCTGAATAGAAACAGCAGCAGTTCCCAGTCTTGAGCTGCAATTCACTCACAGCACTGCTCTGAAATCTAAGCCTGTGCACTGGTGTATTCGATCTCAAATGACTAGACCAGCATCTATGACCCAAACTCTCCTCACAGCTTTATTTTACATCAAAGGCCATAGTTTTAATATTTCTTGAAGCTGCTGGGTTCTCTCTCCTGTCTGCTGTACACACACAGTACTGAATAGCACTGTGGGGTATGTTTACCCTGCAGGGTAAACCTAAAAGAACAATTCAAACACTAGGAAGGAAAAGGGGTTTTCCATGGGGCAAACCTGAGTGTCAGTGACTGATGCCCAAATAGTACAAAGGATTTGGTCCAACTCTTATTAATTTCTGGGACAGCTCCTTGGCTAAGTTGCACACACTCCTTTGAACCATATCTTAAGACCTTCATCCCCAAGGGAAAATAGCCCTTCAGGCAAAAATTAATGCAATGAATAAAACATTTAAGCAAGATCCTTGAGATTTTATTTTCCCTGTGTATTTGCCCAGTGGGAGCTTGGCATAAACATGCAGGTCAGAGACAAAGCTGCAGAACAAATAATGGGTTATTATTTCTGCCAGCCTTCGAACTAATCACTACATGGATATCTGTACCACTCTTTCTGTCTTCTGCTTTTGACCTCTGCTTTAGTATGCTCTTTAAACAGAGAACTTTGAAAAAGAGCTTATGTATTTTGCCACTCCACTCAGCAGCTTAAGGGAAAGCTCAGCAGCAAAATTCTTTAGGTACCTTCAAAACCACCAGCCCTGAATATTAACTCATTTCCCATTTTACCCTCACACTTCAGAGTTCTTCAGCACCAGAAAAGAACACCAGTAGTCTTTTAATTCCCATTTTATAATGGAAAAACATACTCCTCCTTCCTGCTGCTATGAAAAGTAAAGGATGCAAGAAACAAAAGGTAAATGTTCCAGCAGAGTCTTAGATGTCCAGCCAGTATCTCTTTCTCATGCTGTTTCTATATCTCATGTCTTTATTCCCCTTCATTTCCCAAGCCAATACAGACCCACTCCTACAGAACTGTTTCCTAGCTTAGTGAAGGAAACATTTTGCTGACTAGTGAAGAAGAAATTCTAATTCTGTTTTCTTTACAGAAAGGCTGGAATAGTCTCCTGAGGAAAGTGCTAGAAGGCCAATGGATTGAAACAGTTAAAACAAGATATCTGTTTTTTCAGGAACAAGGGGAGAACACACTGTAGAGAACAATCCTTAAATGGCAAGAAGTAACTGTTACACCTAAATGTACAGAAAGTGTTTGATGATAGTGGGATGATATTACTTCCACAGGGATTTCCTATCAGGGAGGGGGAGAATAGCTGAGATGCAAAGGGAGATATTTGTATTAGCACTGCCAGTGCACAGGATTGAGGAGACATGATGCAAAGAAAATGAACTCCAGCATGTTCCTTCCCTCCCCTTAGCAGCATTCATGTCCTCTGGGTCCCTTTCCCCCTCCCGCTCTTCTTCATTTGTGCTATGTTGACACATCAGCAATCCTGACTTTTCTGCTCCTGACACGATCAAATTTTGCAATTATAGGGGAAAGAAAAGAGAAAAAAAAAATTGAGCTTGTCTACCACAATTTGTATTCCACTTCCTCTATTTTTGGTGCACTTCTAATGCTTTTTGGAAAGAATTATTCTGGATTGGGCCAAATAAGAAGTGCTGTCATGGGAAACCCCTACAAAGAGAAAGACAACTGAAAAGAGGCAAAATCTTGTAGGTAGTGCTGTGGACTCAGTCTGACAGAAAGTGTTCATTAGGATCTAGAAGGGGCTTATCAAAAACAACATTAGCAGGGGAGTGGGTGGTTTTGCAAATGAGTTGCAGGACAGGGAGGAAGAATCAAAGCACAGTTCTACCAAAATCTCACCCACCAGGCATCAAGATCCCCAAAGCTCACTCCTGACATATCCTTACCTCATGCATGAGCAGTACAGTGCTATGGCTTCTGTCCAACATCATGGCCCCATCACTTGACACTCTGCCAGTGAACCAGATCCACCAAGCCTCTGCTCTGGGGACACAGTCTCAGTGCAGGAGGGATGAGCACCTGAAGCACAACATCTCATTGAGTCTTACTACACACGTGAAACCTGTACAACATGCTACTCCCACCTCCAGCCCATTTTATGACCAGATACAGGAGGTCTCACCCACTGGCGGAACAAAAACACACTAAAAAAGTGAGCATGGAGCTGTCCCAGGAATAACGGATCCCAGACTCAGGATTTCTAAGCAGTGAGTGATCTAACACAAGTATGGCACAGGAGAGCATCCACAAAACATATGAAGAACAGTCAGGCCCAGTATCAAAAATAAAACTGCAGTTAAAGTGAATGCCTGAAATAACATAAGTTCTGTACCACTGCACTGACCTTACAGAAGGTCTCCTTAATTAAATCAAACTCTACAGCAAATGTTTATGCCATACTGTAATTGGACCAGCTGCAAGATCTGCAACGATGGAAACCCCTTGAAAATGCTAGAATTATAATTCTATAATATGAGCCTATTAATGGGCATTTTATCACTTAAATAGTGGGTCAGGAAAAATACTTTCTTTTCTTTCTCTTTCTTTCTTCCTTTCTTTCTTTCTTTTGCTGTGGATGCAGACATTGTGAACAACTGTCACTCATACTTTTTTTTATTTGCAAATGTTTCTCTTCCTTTGGGAATAGCAATCATGAGATCATTTGAAAAGAAGGCTTAAAGGCTTAAAAAGTTGTAGTATCTTGCACTAAAAAGAAAGCTTTGGAAAAAAATCTCTAAAGCATTAGGGTTTTATACTGAATAAAAGCTAGAAATAATAATACTTTCTTTCCTTTCTTTTCTAAATGCCACTTTGCAACTTCAGAATTTAGAATTCAAAAATCTACTTTATTTCCAGCTAAATAAAGCCCTGCATTCAGCCCTAGCTGAGGTTAAGGTGTTTCTACAGGGAACTCCTATTAGTCTGCCATATTCTCGAATCACAGCAACAGACAATTTTTTGTCATTATTAACATGTGGTGCTGCATTTCCCAATGTTCTTGCAGGAATATGAATCACACTGACATCCAGCAGGATTTGTGCTCCTAGATATTTGAAAATTCTACCCATAAATATTTATATTCAAAATATTGCCTGGAATATATCTCAATAAAGCCACTGTCCCAGTTGCAGAGAGTAATGACAGGGTAACATAAAGAGTAACAGCAAAACCCAGGCATTGCACAGGTGAGCCACGAAGGTCGGTCTCACTGAGGGGGAAGGCTGAGCATGTCCAGTGTGGGATGATACAGTGAATCACCTCACTACAACCCTGACAGACAACAGCAGAGCAGAAACTCCCAGCAGCAGCTGGTATTTCAGTGGCATTTCAGCCCGGCACTTGGTGTACTAATTATAGCAAATGGCAATATCCTGTTCCAACGGGACAAGGGGAAATGGTTTTAAACTGAAGGAAGGTTTAGTTAGAGTAGATATAAGAAAGAAGTCTTTTATTATGAAGATGGCAAAACAGTGGAAGAAGTTGCCCAGAGAGGTGGCAGATGACCCATTCCTGGACACATCCAAGGCCAGTTTAGATGGAGTTCAAGCAACCTGGTCTAGTGGAAGATGTCCCTGTCCATGTTGGGCGATATGGACTAGATGACCTTTAAAGGTGCCTTTCAACTCAAACCATTCTATGGTTATATGGTTCTATGATTCTATGAAATAACACAGCCTTGCCCTGTAAAGCTCAGTCAAGGCTCTTGCACTCCACAGAGCCCATGTGCATGGGCATCACCAGGGCTTTTACCCTGCAGGCAGGGCCACAGGCAGGGTCACAGACAGGGTGCAGGCAGAGTGGAGGCCGCGTGCAGGCCGCGTGCAGGCAGAATGCAGGATGCAGGATGTAGGATGCAGGATGCACAGGATGCAAGATGTAGGATGCAGGCAGGATGCAGGCAGGATGCAGGCATGGCTGGCTCCAAGGGGCTGCTGTGACACCTCCTGGCCCAGGGCTAGGCTTGCTGGGTTCACATTCGTACTGTTGCACATGACTCAGAGAAATGGCAAGCCACAAAACCAGACTTCCATTTCCAAAGGTGGAGCTGGGGGAGGAAAAAAGATAATTTTGCAAGGTTTCAGGCATGCACCTGAAGTGCTTCATGATGGGATGGAAGTGTGAAAACAGGAGAGCTGGGAGATGGCAGCACAGAAGATGGGGTAAAGAACAGTTCAATGTCCTTCCAGATGGCCCTTGGATGTCAAAGTAGAGTTTCAGCAGTGAAACCACTGTAGGAAAGCTTTCCTATCAGAAAGGGAGTGTGGAGGAGAGGTTAGTGTAGGAGCATCCGTGGACGGCAGGGAGAGGGAACTCTGCAAACCTGAGACACTCTGAAAACACGTGGTTATATTGCAAGGGTTGTGGGTAAAAAGGACCTGCCTTCAGCTACCAGTCTTGGCTGAAGGGATGCCCCAAAGAGAGAGGGAGAGAGAGAGCAAGAGGGTAGGAGGTAAGAGAGGTGGCAGGGGTAAACAAGATAAGGTAAGAGAACGAGGACCTTGTTACAATATATTATGTCTCCTTTTGTGTTGAATATTCTAATTTACAGTGACCAACCTGCGCGAGATACAAAACCTCCAGACTTTGCACACAGCCTATGAGAACTGTTATATTACCATATCACTCTGTATTCTAAACTCTAAAGGCTATCTTATCTACCTTTTCCCAGATACCTCGGTGGGGGCTACACCCTTGGGTCACTTGGTGTCTCTTTGTTATCACTTAACCCATCTCCCAGTTAATCACCATCTTCGTGCCTGCCATGCCTACATCTCAAAGCTAGCTTGCATTTCTATTTCACTCACAGGTTTTATATTTTCAGTATTTCTTGCCAGTCAATCATATTTGTAAGCTTTTCCTGTCTCATCTTTCCCAACAGGTAAGTATGTCAAATGAGTACAAAAGCTGTGGAACTGGAAACAGCAAATCTCTGGGTGAACTGGCATCAAGGGATCAGATCTGGCAATACCTGTCTAAGCTTTGTAGAGCCCTCGAAGTAAAGCAAGAAAGACAAGAAGTAGATGCTGCACAAGTATTTCTCATAAGTGGTCAGGCTGAAAACCCTTAGGAATAAACTCTGAAATTACCCAAAGAGACCCAAAAGCTAAAATCAGTCATGTAGAACTGAGAGAAGACTTCGATAAGCATTTTTCCTGTGTCAGATAACAGCCTGTACACACAGCACACATGTTCCCACAGAAAGTAGTTCCAGAGCCCCATCATGTCTCCTGCCAGGACATTGCTGTCTTGTGAGGGAAATGCACCCACATGGACCACTGCAGCAGGGAAGAGAGAGCAGAAGAGCTAATTCCATGGGAAGACATTTTAAAAAGGAAGTTTCCTCTGTAAGGCAGGTATTCACAGATTCAGCTTTGCCCCCAAAACAAAGACACAAAGCTCTTTACACAAAGCAAACACCCCAGCACTCAATGTAAGTGCAGGCCAGTGGGGCTGGTCAGGTATAAGATCCTCAGCTTTGGTTCAAGGACCACATTCCCCTCAGCACTCACTTATGTTCTGGGTACCCAAGAGTGGTCTGGATCATCTTAGCACTGTAGCAGAGCTACAGCAGCTTATGCAGCCCACAGCAAGAGGCATGGAAAATTCACTTAACCGTGATCTGCTGTGACTGTTCTGCAGCTGATCCAAAAGCCAGCAAGTGAAAAGCTGCTGAGTATCTGCACGACACTGCTGAGGTGTCCTGGCAAAATTTCCACAGAAGAGTACTGAATGTCCAGCAACATAGCATCCATTTGTTAAAAAGCAGTAATTTCTCAGTTTCCAAGTGATGAATTTTTTTTCTATTCACCATCAAGCAAGAGAGATAGGTTTCAAATTTACCGGTGACTGATCAGATTACCTGAGTGATCCACTGATTTCCCTTGGCAAATGAAATGAACAGAAATGTTAATGCTGCACAAGAACTGTACCTGGTATAGCACACCATTCTCATCTGGCCATTGCCTGTATCACATAGAGCAGCAAATGGGCTTATTTTCATTGAAGTCTCAACTTCAATAAATCTGTTGCTCTAGCAAGAGCTACTGTGTGCAAGCTGGTTTGAAAAATTTTTTTTCTTTTCTTTGTATTCTAGTTGGCAGATCTTCCTAACCCAAGTGACACATTTTATAGAACCCTTTCTCTGCACACCACAGTGCTAGAGCATTTCCCAGCATTAAAACACCTTTGTCTCACATTTACCACAATTATTAGGTTTTTGTATGAGTTCACCAAGCCAAGATGTCAAGCAGACCAGCATGCATGATGCACTGCCCATGCATGATGCACTGCCCCAGCGTTTCTGAAAGAGCTACTGAGTGCAAGACTGGACTGATACCCACATCTCAGCACAATTTCCAGGGTGATGTGACCCAGCTGAGTTAAGCATGATTTGGATACTTACTGCAACCACATTGCCCTGTTGCACTAGAAATAAACTTTCACAACTCGTATTTGATAGGGAAAGGAGTGTGGTGAAAGGGCGGGGTGGGACAGAGTGAAGATTACAGTAAATGGGCTGCAATGTCACAGGTGCAATAGCAGCCATGAGACCAGTTACATACTACTAAGAGTGGTAACTCCTCATTTCCTTGTTTTTTTCTGGGTCTGAGTCTAGCATGTGGCTGCCTGAAAAAATCAGCTTAATGTGTTTCTCCATCTGTTGGGATATAGTGTGATAAGCTTGTATAATTTGTAAGTTAATTATTTACATATGTTCCTGAAACTAGAGGAAAAGAGAAAACTGCATGCAGGGAATGAGCAAGGAGGAGAAGCTGGGGGACACAATGACTGTGTTCATCTCTGATTTCACTGCAGCTCCTGGACAGCTTGGTGGTTCCTAAGGATTTTCAAAAAAATACTATGAGTTAAAGAAAGGAATCCAAAATGCATTCATTGGGTTTCCAGCTAAGAACAACTGAGGCTGAAGGAACTGAAGGACTGTTAAGAAGTCCAAAGTTACTCTGCTGAAGCACCAGGCTTCCAAGTCTGGAAGGAGGGAGCTGGGAGCAAAGCCAAAGAGAGGTAGAAACTTATTTTCCAGTTTTCTACTTGACATCATTTGCCAGTAGACTCCAGAGGGATTAAAAAGTTGATTTGGTAGTTTTTCACTCTGCAGATTACATTCAGTGTGAAGTGGAATCTTAACAATTTACCAAAGCGTTTATAATTTCAAAACCAATTTTTTTGAAATAAATATATTCCCATCAAAAGAAAATATTTTTCCCGAAATCTTCTACAACTTGTTATTAACTAATTTCAAATCACCCCATCCTACACTGTAAACAGCAGCCTTCAAGACCACACTGAGGTCAAGAGAAGATGCATCTGGACCAGGCTACCCTGAGATGGTGCTGTCCCTTGCCATAGCATATTATAGTAAACACATTCTCATAAGAATTCTGGCCTGTGAGAAACAAAGACAAAATTATATTGAATTAAAATTTCCACTACAATGTCATGTTCCTGTTAGAATTTTATTCCTAATGCAGACTTCCCACCAAAATCAGTGAAACTTATCTTTAACCAATCAGAACAGATGACAATACTTGCTGTAATTCACTTTTCATTTCTGGGAATGAGGGTCCTGGCTGGTTTTGACAAACAGAAGATGCTGAGGAGACAGTGCCACAATACTGGAGAGATTTTCTACAGTTCTTACTCAGAGAAGAAACTCTTAACAAGACAAGTAGCACCATCCTCTGGACATCAGTGGGAATCCAGCACAAAGCAAACAGGCTTGGTCCCTCAGGTAGTGCCAGATTCAGATCTCACAATCTGTGGAGTTCCTGGTCTCTGCAGCCCTTGCTGGAATTCAGCATGAGGTCTCCATCCACCCTGTGCTCAACAGTCTCATAACTTTAATTCAGTATAAAAGAAAAGCCACCAGAGCAACAGATAAAAGTAATAAGGAAGAAGAAATCATCTAAAGAGATACAGCAAAGAAAAAGCAATATATATCAGGCTGTAAGCACAGGTCTTCTGAGAGCAATTTACTGTACAGTTTTCGAAATGTAGATCACTATCACATTCTCCAGATTAACACAGAGTCATTGAGTAAAAGCATAGCACAGAATTCATTCTGAGATTTACATTAAGGAAGTCTTTTGAGTATGCATTAAAATAAAAGAAAATATTTGGGTGTTTTTTGTATTTTATTCAAGAATTTAAGGACCTTGCAAAGAAAGAAATCCAAATGCTAGGAAGACTTAAGAGTTCAAAACAATTCTTCTGTCAATAGATTCTAGGAAATCCCAATTTCTTTATGATATTTTCATATTTCTGTTTATTTCTAATCTGTTTTCAAGTTTGCATGCAACTGTGTAATAACAAATTAAAAACCTAACAGTTTCTTTTTAAAAACAGCTCTAAATTGGAAAATTCATTCTTGAACAAAGATATCTGGATTTTTAACTCTCATGGGACAAAAGAATAGATTCAAACCATCACCCTAGCTGGAAAAATCAATGGAGAGGTCCTGGCAGTAGTTTATCAGAGTGCATTGATAATTCCTTCTTGTTCCAATGATGTCGCTAACAGCATTTTAAATGAAGTAACCTGCTTAAATGATAGACCTTGAAGCCTGACATCACTTGTGCAAGATACAGAAGCAGAATTCATGGAAGAGGAGAAATTCACAGCTCTTCAATGTACCAGAATGCTAGATAACATACAGGCATTGCATTAGGGAACTTCCACAAACATCGGTTTGCGAAATCTCAGAGCTTATTGCATAGCTGCTACAAAACAAACCACCTTTTGAATAAGCAGGGATAATGACAAACCTAGGTCAGATGGGCCTGTAAGATCATTCCATTAGGTTTTCAGACAGTGTCCTGAAAGGAAAATCATATGGACTTTTAGGAAAAAAACCCAAAGATCTTATTAATTTCAGTATAGAGTAGAAAGGAGATTTAGCCTTTAATTTCCCTAAATACACTGCCAGTGCTAGGATCTGAATGGGAATCAGATGATCAGGCTGAGAGGTTGGTGTCTTCCTCTCTTTCACAAGATCAGTTCCACATAATAGCATCATCCTTATTGAGAAATATAAAAATATTTGACACCAACAACTGTACTCTATTCTGGGACACATCCTTGTAGATGCTTAGAGCCTCCAATAGTGGTGACAGCAATGGAAACAAATGTTCAGTTGGGATATAGCACTTGACTTTTACTCCCCCATAAGTACCTCCTATGTAGATGTCCAGCACAGATAGACTGGGGTTTGGGGATGGTTACTTATAAACCCACCTAGGTCTCTGTGCAATGGCAATAATTGATTATAGCAACAGATAGGACCATGGAGCAAAATAGCAATATCTTCTATGTAGAACCACATCATGGCTATAGATGGCTACAGACTCAACAAAAAGCTCATATTCACAGATGCAAAGGCATTTTGCCCAACTTTGAACTCACTCCAGACATTGCAATTGGGAGCAGAGCTCAAAGCACTGCAGCCCTGGTCGCTTGCCAGGTCCCAGGGGTGATAGCACAGGCTGCTGTTGCTGACAGAAATTCTGAACTGGTTCAAGGCTGTGTTTCCCAGCCGAAGACAGAACCTTGCAGCACAGATTAGGAGAGCTGAAGTCAAGGACTGTTGTCAAGGTCAACTGCACACCATCTGAGCCTTGCATGGAAAAAAGGCAGTTGCTCAGTTCTGCTATTCTGGTTGTGTGGTTGTGCTCTATTAGAAGAGAGCCCATGTATGTGTGTGTACATATCCAGATGGGCTGCATCTTCCTCTCACCAAAGGAGCAGAGAGATGGCCTCCCAACCTCCAGACACTCTCCTGTCCAAGTGATGTTTCTTCTCTCTTGATACTGAATGAAGATCCACTGGACCCTTCTGCTCTTTGGTGTGCTTCAATCCCATTCTCCAGTGAATTGCTTTAGTGGTATATTCCTTATATCTATAATTGCATGGAAATAGAAATGTACATCTTCCTCCACCTGCCATGCAACCTTTCAACAACAACCATCCATTCCTTGCAGGTAAGTTTTTTAAATGGAAACCAGCTCAGAGCCTGATCATTTCTTCATGCAGTCAGCCTAAAAATAAAAATCTAAAGGTGATAGATTCAAAACTATATGTGGTGCAATGACTGAAGTCATCAGATCTAAGGAAGACAAGAACACAAGGACTTGAACTGCACAGTAACTTCTAGAGAGATGGATGTACTGATCACAAAGCTGAAAAACAAACATACTTCTGTCTCACCTTTTCTACTAAAGATGCAGAAAATGTGCCTCATTTTTCACATAATACCTGTGTATTCTGCTGCTATTGATGTTGAGCTCCTATGTACTTTACACTGCTTAAAGCTGAATACGTTTTATTTAAGTTAAAAAAGCAGCCTGGGCACTTCCCATTTCTTAAATGTCACTATTGTTAAATAACACAATGGTTTCACAATGGTTTCCTAAAACCGCTCTAATAACATGGTAGTGTAGTTGTTTAAAAAAAGCACTAAAACTATTTTAATTGCCTTTTTTTCCCCCTAGAATGTTTTGGCAACTGAAAATGGAATCACAACCCCAGGGCCATTGGTTTGGGGAAATAGGTACTCTCAACCAGTGCTGGGAACCTTTGGCCTCAAACTTCATGGCTCATTACCTACTGAAATGTGAGAAAATATGATCCAGCCTGGAGGGATGAGGGTCTTACTCCTTTTGTTCTATGAATGAAGCCCCTTCTGCCTGGGAAGAGATGCACTGAGTTCTTCTGTGCACAATTCATACACAGATCAAGGACCCAGCAGCTTTTATCTGGGATGCTGTAGGATAAAAACACACAAAAATGTCTTTCCTCCCAGTTCAGCAAACCAGAATTCTTCTTGCTCTAGTCACCTGTTGTAATGCATGAATTGCACTGAAACAGAAAACCGGCTGGAAATCCAGTGATCACAGATACTCTAAAAGTGTTCCCAGTAATTTCTGGTTTGTGTCTGGCTGAAATTATCTGATATTCCTGATCACTTTTCCAAATGTCTAGAATTTCAATATGTCGTAGTAAACCTTACAAACCAGATGGACAGGGCTTGAAATCCTTGTACTAGTAAGAGAGCAGGAAATGTAACAGATGTTCATCTTCATCCTGGAACTAGACCTGCCTTTACAGAGTCCCTAGGTTCAGAATATGCCATATCCAAAAGCCCTGAGGTTTTTTTTTCAAAAAAGCAGACTGTAGCACCTTTGCCTTCACAGCTCCACTCCTGGTCCAGTGCTGACCTGGATGGAGCTGGGGGAGGGAACAAGCAAAAGGAGCACAGGGGATGTGGGGCTGATGAAGGATCATCAGGCCATTGATCCAAAAGGCATTACCACTTCCCCAAGGAGGATATTTTATGGTGTCTGTTCTTCTACCACAAACCTCATCCCAACATCTCCATGAGAAATTGCAGCAACCGATCTCCCCAAGTTGCAGCCAGCCTTTGTAGTTATTCATGGGGTTTTTTGTTACTGTTGCAGGCACAAAACTCTAGGAGATGCTAGTAGAGTTGCTATGGTGTAAATAAAGGCTGAGATTTTCTCATCCTAGAAAACTCCTGTAGCTTCATATTGTGACCTTTTGTAAATCCTCTCCTCTGTGCTGGTCTAGATATATCTCCAAATGCATGGCATTTGAAAAGTAAGAATCTACATATGCTATAATTACGCTTATTTTTGTCAAGGTCTGTGCAACTCTTTGAAACACTTGCAGTAGGCCACAATCCAGCATACCCTGTAAGGCAGAATCAACTTCTAAGGAAACAGATTAATGTATTAAATATATTTGCATAGTAGTCTGCACAAGCACATTAGTGAAATTTTCAGTAATGAACCATCTCAGTATTTTCCACAAGATATTTTGAGCAGAGCATTACTACGGCTCCTTCTGGGGCTGTTTCAGTGCATGCAGTACATCAGTATGATGTACTCAGTGAGGAGAAAGGGAGTCCCATAGTGGACACTGGCCAAGAATCTGAATCCTTGTAATTTTGCCAGGGTACTCCAACAAGCCTTCTTCACTTTCTCATAAACAGTAAGATGAAAAGGTTTTATCTGTTTACCAACTTCAGGTCATAATTCCTTTGAAATGTCTGTGTCTACTCTAGGGAAGAAGAAAAAGTTAATACTTTCCCTAACTCCTTTACATAAGCCCTTGTGTTAATATTGTCCTGCTATTCTTTATTTGTCAGATCCCTTAAGGCCATTTCTATATCCATCTAAGCACACCACAGCTTAAACACAAAGGTTTCCCACTTAACAGTAGGACTAGTAATTCTCTTCTTGTCAGTATTAGAAGCATTGTGCCCTTTGACATTTCAGTGATGTATAAACCTGTTGTCTGGAATACAAATGTGAACTGAGAACTGATTTCATAACAGAGTAGATTTTAATTTTCTTGGAAAAGTGGTTCAACCTTTTAAAGTTCTGTTTCTAGCTTTTCCACTGGACAGGCAGAATTTGCCACGATTACACAGCCATGAATACTTCAACAAGAATGTTACCTGACAGAAATGATTACTTCAATGCCCAGGAAAGTCCAGTTTAAGTGAAATGTCTTTAGTTGCCTGGCCTTCAGGTAAGTGTTGCTTCTACTTTGCAGGAAGTGCTGAGCTTAAACTGCAACAGGCTCATTAAGCAGATCCATTAGACTGCCAGCACATTGGATCACTCTGAGTGAAGGCTATACGCTAAAAATCAGGATGCCAAATTGTAGGTTCCAAAATTTTCTTTAAGCCTATTTACTGAAATGGCAGACAGAGGATTGTCAGACTAACTCTAGATCCCCACTGCAAGAGGCTGCTCACTCCCTGCTCATCCCTTGGGTGTGCCCTTGTGCTTCCAGAGAAGAGACCTGGTACACATACACATAAACTCCCCTCTGGAGAAACGTAGTGCTCTCCAGTGATTGCCTAAGCCTCTTGTCTTTGAGACTTAGTTATGGAAAGTTAGGCACTGTCTTCTCCACTACCTCCACCAAATCAAGCTCCACTTTCCTCTTAAAAAACAAAAAAAAAACAAAAAAAAACAAAAAAAAA
>VXBB01010407.1:102707-169833 GCA_013399915.1 Illadopsis cleaveri
AAAAAACAACAAAAAAACAAGAAGAGAGTAGTTACAGAGCTGATATGATAATGACAATCTGAGTTAAAGATTTTAATGAGAGAAGTTACCTTAACCAAACAATAAACTAGGTCTTCTAACATAGTTTGAGAAACTATATTCTGGATAGGTTCAATTCTCTTCTGCTTGAATATCTTGACTCCAGAATTTATTGGGTTTTATTTAAAAAGTTGTCAGCCAGGTTCAGACTGTGACAGTAGCTTTTTCCTAAATTACTGGTGAACCATTCTCTGCAGTCACACATTTTCAAAGTGGTATTTCAATGATAATTATATGACTTAAGGGGGAGGAGGGGAGGTTAATAGACCTGACTTGTTTGATGAAGTTCATGAAAAGGAGTACATTATGTCTTTTACAGCAGCAGGCTCCATAGCATCAGTTGCTCCATAATCCCCATATTGCCTGGCATACATACACATACAGTGGCATGTAACTGCAAAGCAGTATTAAGGAAGGATCGGTTTTGTCCAAATCTTAATTCACCACTATCTATTTGCATGTTTCAAAAGCTTTCTGAATCTGAGACTGAGTTGTAAATTAAATAACGTCATGGGAGGGTGAAGGGGAGTTTGAAGTTTTCATTTAAATAGCCTTTGCAGGTAAGATAATTCAGGCTCTCTTTTCGCTGCTGCAGCTGTGTGCAATTTCCAGTCAATAAGCTGAGCAAACGGCATCTGCTCACAATAAAGCAACCAGCAACAGCCGCAGCAACTGATAAAGAAGCAGAAACGTGTTCTAGCAGGGATTGCCCTTTTCCACAAAAGCCTTAGGGGCCAGGCTTGAGTAGGGGAGACCACACACAGAGAAGGGAGGTAACAAGTTCCCTGTGGCCCCAGGGCTCCTCCTCCTCCCAGCAACACCGGTTTGGCAGCTGGCACCCTGGAGAAACCAGCACGAGGTACAGGAGGTGTCAGCAGCCTCCCAAATCAGACACAGGTGACAGCTCTGTGCTACCCTCTGAAGGGCTGGTGGGGCATATCACCTCCCTGAGGCCAAGAACACTTCGCAGTCCTTTCACCATGCACAAGATGCCTTTCTTCTGCCCAGCATCCTTTCCTGACCCCTTGTCAAGGACCACGCTTCCTTGCCTCATTCCTTTATTCAATTTCTCTTTCATATACCTATAAATTACTTATTAATATACTTAAGATTCAGCAGGCCTGAAACTCCCTTACCATTAAATGAAAAGCAAAAAGACAGCCTAGGCTGGCTCTTTTCTCAGCTGGTTCCCACTCCCCCACGTCCTCCTCAGCTGTCTTCATGAACCTCTTTCTAAGACAGTGAGACTTTGCTGTCTCACTGCTTTAGCACAGAAAAGACCCATGTATTTGGGAGCAGCAGCATGCAAGTGAGCCAGATGTGACCCAAATATAAGGTTTGCCAGTTGGAGTGGCCCACGAGCAAGATGCAATCCAAGAATTAATTTGCCTCGGTTCTGGTGCCATCCACCACTGGGCAATGAAGCACACAAACCTATGACTGCAGTCTTCTTGTCCCAACAAAACATCAAGTGCTGACTCTTCCATCATGCTGTCTCAGACACTTGTGCTTGCAGTTATGAGTCTTAATCAGCAGTGAGGATCCAGTCCAGGGCTTAGTTCCCAGGAAAATGTCACAGCAAAGCTTGGAGAGGCAGTATCACCCCCCCGGGAGTTTCAAAAACAGCACCCTTTATTAATTTCTCAGTGGCTGTGGTTTTTAAAGGAGAAAAATCATCTCTTTTAACATCATGGTGAAAAAAAAAAAGTGAAATACAGACTTTGAAGTGGTGGGGAAGCACTATTACCTATTCACAGACAGCAGTCTGGTGTTCACTACATTTGATAGGGAGGCTGCATGCAGCAAATGTATGTAAGGACACATTTCCTTCAAGGAGCAGTAAAAGTGCACTCTTCACGCTCATATGCCATACAAGCTACTTTTCACACAAGCAGGCCAGCTGGCTCCAAATGTCTCCTGCTCTGGGGAGACAAGTGCTCACCCCTCTTTAGCCTTGCTTCTTTCTGAGGCATTCCAAAGCTGTTGAGGGTTCATCATGCAGGCAGGTGGATTGTCATCCAACTTTGGTCTTCTCAGTTCAGCTTCTTCTACCAAAATTTGTTTCTTCCAGCTTTCATCTCCTACCCCCTTGAAAGGCTGAAGTCTTTGATCTAGCTATATTTTATGTATCCCCAGTCTCTAACAGCATATTCAGTAGCTCTGAGTTTTACAATCAAGACTGGATTCATCATTGACATACCTTTTCTCTGCTCCTACTACTGTTCCTTTGTCCATCCATAGGTTTACTACAAATCCTGTAATGCAGGCAGAATTCCCAAAACACTAAGCTGGCTTTCAAAAGTTAATAGCTTGTCCAGGTCTAAAGCAAAAAAAAAATAAAAATCTATATTTAAATTGTCTAAGAAATTACAGTTCCTACTAAATTATAACAGAATATTTGTTTAATAGATTATGAAGATTAATAGAAAAAGAAAAAGGTTTAGCTTTATTGTTGCATTTCCTGGTTAGTCAGGAGTTTATTTTCTCCGCTTGGAGACTGCATTGACATTGTTTGCATTGGATACTGTAGTCAGTCTGCACAACTTGTTACCAAAGACACTCATGATGATATAGTCACTCAAAAAATATCACAAAGATATCTCACGAGGAAATATTGCAAATAATGAGAAGATTATGACTAGAGTTTGACATCTAGGACTATTCTCTCCCTTTCTTGGCTCTGTGGATTATATGATTCCTTCCTATAAGTCTAACAACAAATTTACCTTGCCCACAGAGCCCTGAGCAGCCATAATCCTACAGACCTGGGGACTGCTCAGTTCACTTGAAAGTTTTCAAATCAGAAGGCATGCACTGGGGATACAAGAGAGTATCCCCAATGTTACATCAGTGTCAGGATGTAAGGACAGCAAAATCAACACTTTCCCACAGGGTTCCCCACTGGAGCAGATCCAGAGAGTCGGATTAACACGCTTCCCATCTTCCCCAAAAGTGCGCCCATCCAAAACCTCTTCAATGTCCCTGCCGTCCTCTGCCAGTCCCCAGCAAGCCTCCCCACCTGCCTGTGCAGAGATCTGACAGGCTGTAGAATCTCAGGGGGTTGTGGGGAAGCAATTAGAAATGGATTTTGGATTCTAGATGAAAGAGGTTGACAACAACTGCTCCAGCCTTTCTGAGGGAAACATGGAGAAGCCAGATCCTAACCTCCCAGTCCTGTCCTGACAGTGTGATCTTGCACCAGTCACTGCCATCTGTGTGCTCAGATTTCTCAGGCAGCAAACAAAGACTGGCTATGCTCATTTACCTCCAGAATGTGGGGATGCAGAGTGGATTAATGAGTACTCATGCAGAAGTCAGAGAGCAAAGCAGCTTTATGCTGCTAAATACCTTCAAAGTTACCTTTGAACATCCAGGTTCAAAGATGGATTTGGTCTATCATTCCCAGGCATTACTTTTCCTCTAAATAAGAATTATTTCAGTCTTTCCCAGGTTCAGAACCTGATGGGGACTGATGCCATGAAACAAGTATTAAAATTGCTTCTGACCTTCTTCCATAAGAGTAGAAAGATTAAATGCACACATTTAGAAGGTCACAAGAACCATTCTAGTAATGCTCCTGTTCCACACGGTCTAATTGTCTCCCTATGGCATGCTGGGGAAAGCATGCAATTCTGTTAGAAGAACCTCACAAGTGGTTGGGGTTTTACCCCTGGTTAAAATAAAAAGAATTTCAACAAACTATACTTTCTCGGCTTCATTGGGATTCAGGCAGGATCTGAGCTCCCCCTGCTGTTTGCAAAAATAAAAGCGATGTATGCCTGAGCTAGCTGAATTCCTAATAACCGCGTTTCTCCGGCCAAGGGCAGGCTCTAGGGATCCCGCTATTTGGTCTTTGGCTCGGGCTGCCTCATGGAAAGAAATAAGTAGCTAAGTATCAGTAAAGGCCCGTTCTTACAGTCACACCACTGAACATGGAAAATATTACGTTCAGAAGGAGAGAAGACAGCTTTGCATAAAAACAACAATTTGATGTATGAGTCAGAAGAGGAGAACATTTATACGAGCCCAAAAAGGTGTTGACCTTAAACCATCCTCTAATCTGTGGCCAGAAGAGGATCCAGCCCTTTTATAGTAGGCAACATTCCCAGCCACATCCCAGGGCCAGAGCTGAGGCTGTGTGATGCTGAAATTACTACGTCCTTTGTGCAAAGAGGTAGTCTGCCCCTGGAAAGATGTGCTTTATATGTGTGAAAATATTCTGATCTGAGGCCCTTGGAAAAAAGCCCAGTGTCCCTGCCAGAACAGCCCTAAGTCAACAGGGAGCAGGTCTACACTAGGGAATCTAGGGTTTGGGGGTGCTCACCCTGACAGAATGAAGAGTCCAGTTACCATGAGCCAAGGGCTTCAAGTCTCATTATTAAAATGCCTCTGGCACCTCGGTGTGTGGTATGAATTCCCCTTAGATTAACCACTCATTGCCCTCAGACTTTTAATTCTCTCATCAAAGAGGCAGACACCTCTGAACTGCTCTCCAGGGAAGGCTAAATTAGATGCTCTGAATCACCCTCTGGAAGAGCCCCTTGTGCAGCCCAGATGGGGAGAGCATGCAGATCCTGAGCCAGCTGAGAAGCATGAGTGCCTTCAGCACCAGCCCTTGATCTCTCCATCTCATTTAGTGCTTTTGAAAAATACTGTCTTTTACTGATGTTAACCCCAAGGGGAGAAAAAAAATTTAAAAAATTTAAAAGTTTGGAAAAAAATAAAAAATAAAAGGAAAGACAAGTTCTTCTAATAAGGATTCCCAACTGCTAAAATATTTTCCTGTTTTTCTGGTTGTATGTCAAGTCTCATTAGACTGTGTTAATAAATTTGTTCCAGGCAAGTTTTGGCATAGCTGTTGTTTGTGGTTTTGCCTAACACATGTGAAAGGGCAAGCTAAGTCTGGCTCTTTTTCAAGTAAGTTTAACAATCAGAAAAGTTGGGTGGGACTACAAAAGGAGAAACAGCTTACAGTTTGCAATTCAATACTTACTCTACAGCAGTAAAAAAGAAAAAAAATTAAAGCAGTGTTCTCCACTTAGATTTGTTCCTCTACCATGGTACAGGGATGAATGGCACTTTTAGGGGGGATTCGGTATGGTTTTGTCTACATTTGGGTTCTATTTCAAAAAACAGCAACCAGAAGGAATCTCACAAAAATCCTGCTGTGCTCTTGATGCAGAAAGTATTTACACCAGCACAGCCATTGTCATTCCTAGAAAGTTTCAGTAGATTAGATACATCTTTGTGCTGTAAACAGAAAGGTCACCTACCACTTTTTGGGGGTAGAATTCCCCAGCTTCCAAGTATACATGGCACAAAAGAAGCCAGGTATGAACAGCAGACATATCCAAAGCAATGAGGGCTACCAAAGCAAGAGCTTGGAATCATCAGTATTTTCAATATCTCACCCCAGCCAGTGCATTCCTGGAATATCAGCACTGGTTTCTGAAGAAAAGAAAGTTAATGACACTAAGGTAAAAACTCCATCTCCTAAACTTTGTCTACTGCAACAGAGATATTCTGTAAGAGATATTGAAATCTCTAACAGCATCTGGATGATAACAGAGGGGATGAGTCAGCCACATATTGCTACTGCTTGCTTTGTTTATGTTTCCCATACTACTTTGAGTCTCTCCATTATTCATTTTTATTTATTTTACTGCACTGGGATTGCAAAAACTGAGAGATGTTACAAAAACAAGGTCAATGCCCTGCTGAAAGCAAAGTTTAGCAAAACTATCTGTACAGCTGATTCTGCAATCCTCAAATTGAAATGAATTGTGAGAGCCCAAAACAACTGCCAAATCACAAACTTCAAGTGAAAGGCTTGCTCGATATTCATCCAACTACTACATGCATCAACAGAAATCTAAATAATTTGGAGATGTAAAGATTTCCATGTCTCTAAAATCAGCCAGGTACACAATATGCACCATATGGGACAAGACTGTTAATACTGAAAAGCTAAATGAAAGCTGTACCACTCAAGAGCCATGTTTGACAAGTCTGTACTACTGTCACTGACAGTAGTACATGGCAGTCACTCTGGTCCTAGAGAACTGCCTTTTCAGGACAAGTTTCTGAGGTGCATTTCTTTGTCCCACCCTTATCCAGGTGACAAACTGAAGAGGAAGAAGCGGTTTATTCCTAGCGCCCTGTTTCTATCTGTGTTCTAACTCCTGCCTTATATGCCAATACCGTCTGTTCAGCTCTAACAAGTATTTCTCAGATCAATTTAGCACTGTATTAACAGCTATCAAAATCCCTTGGTTAACCATCAGACAAAGAGCATCTTTCCAGCCCTATTCCTTCCTCCGGCACAATGGCAAACAGCACCCAGTAGTTTTCTCTTACCACATCCCAGCTCATACCTAATAGGTCCCTTTACCATTTTTTTCTACCTACCAACCAAGCAGTGCAGGTACTTAACCAAGACCTGAGAACTTTGGCCACATCTCAACACTATAACACACCTTTAACAGGTCAATAAAGGTGGCTATACCACACAGCACAATGGCAGCACACGGAAGCAGCAGGAAAAGCCCATTGCATCCTCTAATGTAAAGTTGTTTAACCTGCCCCAGAGCAACACTGCTGTCCTCTACTAACACCCTTTGGGCAGTTGCATCCAGGTTTCCTAAAAACTGGCAGTGTAAACACAGCTGTGGACTTGGGTTCTGCTGAAGCCTCATTACTGCAGCTCAATTATTTCTGGCTTTTCTCCTCCAAGTTCCCAAATTACCTCCAGCCTCTATGTTGTTATAAACTAATTAGGCTTTAATAAGTCAGAAAAGAAGGCAGATTAGGATAATTAGGCCCTATGATTGATTACTGGGGCTGTTGTGGAATATACCAGGTGAAAGGCAATGAAGGAGGGAGTGAGCATTTGCAGAGGCTGGACAGGACTAGAAAAACAGACACTCAGATTAACCCTGAGAAATATTAGGCTTGAGCTAAGTTCAGTCAATTCATCATCATCATTAAAAAAAAAAAATAATAATAAAAAAAAAGAAAACAAAAAACAAACCACCTTAGCATAGATGCATCATTCTTTGGTTGCAAAGGAAAAACCAAAAGCTTAGACATATGATCATATGATGCTGAGGTGTGGGCCCTCAGCATCTCACCTAATGTGCTCATCTCTCCCACTTGCTGAGGTAGCAGCCTGAGGGGTGCAGTGATGGCAGTGCTCTGTCCTTTGCATCAACCTGTCACACAGACAGCACAGGAACAGGGAAAACAGTGAGCTCTCCTTTCCTTGGGAGCCTCTAGTGAGGCTTTGAGTCAGCCAGAAGTACCTCCTCCTGTGGCCCATCACACTGAGTGCTTGAAGCCACCCAGCCAGAAGGTCTTTAGCAAACAGCCCAGAACAGAGCCAGCTCTGTGCTCGTGCACAGGCGAGCCGTGACTCATGCCCTCTGAATCCAGGCATGCGATTTTATTTCCCACATGATAATAAAAGGGTAGTAACACTCAACTAGTCAGCTCATCACATCAGCAAGCAAAGGTTTTATTTAATAACCTAACCCAGCTCTGAAATAAATCCAGTTTTAAACCAGTTTAAAATAAAAACTTCTCCAAGCAGTTATGGATGAGTCAGTTTATCATGTTGCTTTAAGTGAACTTTGATAAAATGTTCAAAGAAAATTGTTGTCCCTGTGTGAGGCAACTCTGAGTAAGAAGGAAGGTTTTCAAGAGACAGCCACAATTTGAAAAACACCCTAAGTAATTAGATTAAACAAAATAATTTCACCCATCCTTTCTTCTTCTTATGTATCCTCAACATATCTGAAGATATTTAGAAACCTGGAAATGTTAGTCATATCTGGACAGAATACAATTATGGTTCATTGAAGATCTGGCTTATCAAACCCTTGGGTAAAAATGTATGGCCAAATTAGGAAAGAGGGAAATTACAACCCTGTCTCTTGTGAAAATTTGAAGAAAAAAAAAGTTTTGTTCCAGAATTAGAAAGTTCCATTTGGCAACATTAGGATTATGATTACTTAAATATGCCAAGTTATCGGTGCCTTGACAAGTACATTAGAGATAGAGACAAATCCTTTTAAGATGCCAGCCCTATAAATACACAGATTTAACAGGAAGCAGGTAGGCACTGATGAAAAAGAACCTCTTATCCAAGAGCTTTCTCTGAAAGTATAACAATGAGGTGTGGCTGCTCGATAAGATGAACTCAGGACCCAGGACTAAGTCACTGAAGTTACACGTTGCAGTAAGCTAGAGGACAAAGGTTTGCAGTGAAATACAATTGCAATAGCCTAGTCTTAGAAAACAGCTCTTAAGTAAAGGTCTGTGGGGTCAGAACACTCAGCTAAGGCACAGGAAAACTGTTGTGTCTCCAGCCTCCATGGTTTTGGGCACCTCATCAAATACTGCTTTTATTCTGGATCCAGCACCCACATTAGAAATAATTGTAAGCTCAGTTCAAAGTTGGGAACATGAACATCCCTGTTCAGCTGCCACATAAGTATCTCAGGTCATGACCCTACATCTTTTGACAAAATGCCAAGTTTTGTGAGGTTGAGCTACTTCAAACCTTCTTCAAACCTAAACCCAGAATCCAGGTGTTCACTCACAGCTCTTTCACAGACAGGTTCCTCAGGGAAAGCTGTAGCACCTGATGTTCTTCTTGCAGAGCAACAGTCTAATGATTTACACTCTCAGCCACTAAGTGGGAAGCTGGAAGCTGAATTATTTCTTCTACTATCAGAAACAAAAACCCTGTTTCTCCCCTACCAGGTTACACATTGAAACACAAACCCTCTGAAACAGAGGTACAGGTGCATTTCTACCCTAATAGTTTGGGATTTGTCTGCAAAGAACAGGCTGGGGACAGTTCTAAACAAAACCATTGCTGCCTTATGCTCTTTCTGAGCCAGCAAGAATAAGATTATGTTCTGCTCAGTGACAAGATTTTAAAAGAAAATAAGGGTGCTCTGCCCATACAGCAGCCTGGATTGTGATATTCAGGGCATTTTCCAAGAAATTACTACTTGCACATTTCAAAGACTAGAAGTTCAGGAGAGAACAGGTTCTCCATAGCTGTTGGACTGGGTGGGTGATGTCCTCAAAGTCCTTTTCTGATCAGAAGAATAGGAATCACAGTCAAAAATTAGAAGGGGTACCAGCCACAGTGTGCATTTCCCAACTTGACTCTTTTGCCCCTACTCCCCCTCCTCATTTGGAGCAAGTGTTTCCAAGTAGGCACAGGGTCACAGGGAGGTGCTTGAATTAAGGCTTCTGGGGCTTGGGATTTACCACCCACCCCTGTTCTCAGCCACCCTGACTAATGAGCTGTAGGCAGCTGCATGCTGCATACATTGACTCTGGGCAATTCCCTGCTTAATATACCAGCTCTTTGGGGTCATCAACTTTTCTGTGCCTCAGTCCTCATCTAGAAAGACTGCATAGCCATGAGGGTACTTGTGTACGTGGAAAGTGTCCCCAGGAAGGAGATTCTATGGAGATGCCAAGTCCTTTTTTTCAACCCTTTGATACATTAAAGACAGTGACGACTTTGGGTTCTGCTTCAATCTCTCATCACTTGGCATCTTTGATGTTTAAGCCCTTTTCTGGGTCTCTTCTTGTAATCTCCCACTCAAGAGCAGTTACAGAGGTGGGACTGACTCGTGGCACTCTCAGCTGTCCTGCAGCACTGTCACTAAAGGGCCATACTTTCTCTGCAGGTTTCTGAGATGCAGGCAGCGAGCTGCAGTAATTAATGTCAGGCAGATATGAAGAGGAAAGGGTTGTTTCTAGTTGTGAAGAAGCAGGTTTGGCGGAGGCTCTGCTAAGACAGTTCCCACACTTGAGCTGTAAAGCAAATGCAAATGTTTCATAGTGCCCTGAGCAAATTTCACAAAGTTCAAGCCAGGCCAGCAGGATGGCTCCTCTGAAGAGCCTTCCTCCCCAGCTCCTCCTCAGTTTCTGCTCTGCAGCTCCGGTTCAAGAGAGGGAGGCATCAAGATCTTCCTTTTCCTGGTGGCCTGCTGAAAATGTCGGCCTCCATATAAGCCATGAAGAGACAAGCAAAAGTGTGGACAAAAGCTCAAGCTTCTTTTCCTTGTATGTAGGGACGACTGTAATTATTAATCTCACAGCAGCAGAGGTAAATACGATAACTTCATGACTCAGGATATGCCTTAAAGGTCATTCTCTATTCTTACCCCAAGCCAAAGGGGAAGAAGGAAAAAACCCTGTTGTATTCATGTTCTCGTTTCTCTCTGAGGTGAGTCACCCTACCAGTTAAACGCTATAAAATGACAAACATTGGTAAATAAGATAGGATTAATGATACTGATGACTCAACTGAAATAAACACACATCAGTCACAGCTCAGCAGCCTGAAAGAACCTTATGAGAAGAAAAAACCTGCTCAAATCAAAGACGAGATGATGATTGCGAATCTGCTATTAATAAATATTTTCTATGACAAAGCATTCCATGCAGTATTATATTTATATTTCATTATGCACAACACAAACCAAGCGACTGAAAACATTACTCATAACAATTGTGGAAAAAAACTGTGAGAACTCCTTCTCATTTCTGCTAGGGCAATGCATTTGCCTCTTTCAAAAGCAACAAACTTGTCTTCATATAAAACCCTTTTGTCCCCTGGCCTGGAAGATTAGGCTTCATTCACAGATTTGCACCTGTTTTCTACTGCTAAATCTGAGAATTAGCCTGACTGACCAGCCAGCAGAGAGTGCCCAGCTCCCTGAATCATCAAGAAACTGCACGGCATAGCAGGTGTGCAGGTATGGAGTGCATGGAGGCAAGGCTGCAGCAGCTAGAGGGTGACAGATTGGCTCTTCAGCTGCTGGTGAAGGGACTGTAGGTTTTCGGCCCTGGGACATTTCAGGGCAGAGCTGCCATCATGGTCTTTGATTGCATTGCTCTTTTGGCTACAGATATTCCCTAAGGGAAAAGCATGAACAGTGGCACAGCACAACAGCAGTGTTTTCATCACCAGCATATTCTCAGGATGTGCTGACCTACGCACCTGTTACCTCCCCTCTCCAGCAATGGACTCAATGCACCCTGTGCTTCCTGCACGTGCTCTCCCTCCTGTATTTTCATTTTTCCTAGATTAATAACTCTCATTCACCTGATAGCATTTTTGTCCCTAAACAGTAACTTCATCAATCTGGGAGAGTACAAATTAAAATGACTGAGCCAAAATGAAGCCTAGATATTACAGGAATTGATGTGTGGGCTCTCTTGCAGGAGGCAATTCTTTTTCTGCTTCTGCAACACTCTTTTCCTGATAAATTCTGGAGATATAAATCTTGCCTCCCAATATGTGGCTCTCACTGAAGTCACCAGCAGGTGTTTGCAGACAGAGGGTGGAATTTGCACATGGGGAAGAATCATTTGCAGTTTGCTTTTCAGAGCAGTTAAGCCTGATCTGTTGGAGATATGTATGTGAGTCATCTCACACTCACTCACTTTTCTCCCCTTCTGAACAGTAAGCAAACTTCAGTCTAGTAACCACATATCTACTCTGCAGCATCTTTATGTTTTCTTCTCCAAAAACTTCACAGACAACTTATAGAGGGAGAAAATTTGCACCAAAATATTGAACATTTTTAGGCATGATCTTGTGGAACAGAAATTATGGAGTTGTGTTCTTGATCACATATCCCAGAATGTTTTAATTCACCAGGATATAAATATAGAGAAAATTTAATGTCTTTGGGTGTAAATCAGAAATAACTCAAAGGAAAGCACTAGAGGATTTTTTTGTCATTACTGGTGGTACATGCCATATGTCACATAAACCACAGACTTCAAGGCAAAACTCTGTTCTCATCTAACATGGTATAAATCCAGAGGAGCTCAGCTCAGCACACAAGTCTCCCCAGTACTAAATTCATTCAGCTGTATTTCTGATTTAGCAGCTGCAATGCAAATGCCAGTGCTGAAAAGGCACTGAGGACCCCAAGCAGCTCTCCAGTTAACCTTGAGGCTGGGGAACTTCTTCAGGCACCCGGCTCTGTCACAGGCTCTGTTCTCTAATTTCCTCAATCCCAAATCAGTTCTGCCTCTTGCAAGCATAGTTTATGGCTTTTCCCACAGCTTCTCTCATTTATCGATTCTTCATTACAAGGACAGGCCCTTAGTAGAAGTTAAAAATCTTTGACTAGGTGGAGAAACATCCTGTGTTAAGCACTCTGTTATACAATAAATGCAAGTTAATCCCTGCATGGCACAGCTCTGGCACTGAACACTGTAAATTTCCTTACTCTGCTTGGCATTAATCAGCCTTCTCTACAGGCTTTTTTAAGCAAGAAGACTTTTAGGAGGTAAGTATTATTGGCTATGTGGTCTTGTAACAAAACTCTCCTTTGGAACTTCTGAATCCTTCCCTGGGCAATTGCAATAATTTCAATAGCTCTGTGTCCCCCCCCCTCTGAGTTCATATGAAAACAATTAGGTTCTGAGAAAGCATCTACACAGCTGAGCTTAGAGTCCAAAGGAATGAGGAAATCTCTCCTCCATCTGCTGTAAATTTTATGTAAAATGATCAGTGAGCACAGTCCCAAATACAGCTTCTCCCCCTTAAAACAGTTTCTTCAAGTTAATCTCTGGACTGAGCATTTTGACATAATTTCTTAAAAGGAATTTAAAGATTTCCTTAATCTGCTTTGATTAAATGATTCTAAATAAAAAATTTGAGTTTCTGAATGCTCTGGATTATTATCAAATCATTAACAGATACTAACTGGAGTTACAAAAAATAGCCACAGCACAGGAAGATGATTAAGGTGCCTGTCCCAGGTAAAGCATTATTTTGACATTTGAAGGGACATAACAAATAAAAATTTGCAACATGAAGAACAGAATACTGATAAAATAAGATAAAACAAGTGGTTTATCACACTGGCACAAATGCTACAAGGGGCAAGGGCAGTCACTGGAATCCCATACTGTGCAACAAGTATGTTCAAACAAAGAGCTGCTCCTGCTGCTGCCCCTGGCCTCACCCCCTCTTTTCCATCTCACCTGTGCCACTGTACCTCTAATAAGCCCTCTCCACCTCAGTAGTCCTTTCCAAAGATGAATGGATCCAATAGCTTGCAATATCCCAAATAGAATAACTCCTTGTAATCTCAATTACTGGTTATTACCTGGAGAGTACAGCTGCCCCAAGGTGCACTTGAATTTTTCCTGGATAGCTCTCCTGGAAGGAGTCGTGAGGACGTCTCAGGGCTACTTGTGTAATGTATTAGGCAAACCTCTCCACATACCGGGGCTGATCAGTATATTTTCTACAAAGTAAAATTTGAAAATTGAAGTATTCTTGTCAAGACATCAGTTTTTGAGAGTTTTTTTGCAACAGAGTCATGTCACTTACATCCTGGTCGTTAGGAGATGGGGCAGATGAAAGAGCGAGGTGAAACTTTTCCCTGCACATTGGAGGAAGAGCTGCAATGAAATCTTTTGACCAGGAAGGGGGATGGGGCTTAAACAAGAGACTCTCACACTCCAGGCATCAAGTGCCTTATAGATAAGGAACAAAAAAGCAGTCTGACACCTTGAAAATCACTGCAAAACAGAGTAGTCATCTTCTAAGTCAGTTCTGCATATGCAGCAGGCCTGAGTAAAGTGGTTTCATGCAGAGAACAGTAATTGAAAACAGTCATTGAAGTGGTAAACAAAACCAGAATGCTAAATATGAATGTGCAGTAAGTGATGGTGTAGATTTTCCTTCAATATTAAGGATTTAAACCCCACAGTGTATTTGCAATAACCCATTTTTGTTTTAAAAACATTTTGTTCCAGATAGCTCAAAACCCTGCTCCCTCCTGGCAAGGAGAACAATAGTTTTCTATTGAAGGCTGAGGATAACTTGTGCTAGGGTGAGAAATTCTGCAAAGTTCAACCAAGGCACTCACAGGAAAATGGGGTCTGTAGCAAGAATAGTGGGTCAGAACATTATTTTAAAAATTCTTGTCTGAAAAAGACACCTCCAACAATACAGAGCCACATAGCAACATGCTCGGGCATTGACTCCTCACTGAGTCAGAGGGAAGAATGCCATTTCATGACTCACCAGCACCACTTATGCTGCATCGTATAGTGCTAAATAATCTAATCTGTCTATCTACTTGAGAGCCTTTAAAGAGCACTAGTATGCAATGTAAAGAGTTTTCATTGGCATACATGAAAGGCATTAAAGTCTGGATTGCACTCAATGGAAGGCTGCCATCATTTCCACTGGGAGTTGGACCAGAGTTTATATATGCAATGCATCATGTTTGGGAAAGCTCTTGGGGGGGAAAAAAAGGAGGCTTTCAAAATCAAAAGGTAATAGCTATCAAAGACAGTGGTTTCTGGACGAAGTTTTGTTCTCAGGTATTCTGCATTATCTGCAGATGCAGATCTCACTTTGATGTCGATGAGAATCCAGTTCATCAGGGGAGCCCCACACTGACAGCCTCATCTTCTCTTGCACAGGAGGCAGAGGACAGTTGGGCCTCAGCTCCCTGGACAGTCATTGGGTTTCCCGGCAATTTCCTGCAGGTGGCACTGCTAAATTTTTTAACAAAAGTGAATTTTGTGAACTTGAAGTTCTCAATCATTTAGTAATCTTATCTGAGTGGAAAACCCAAACAATGGGAGCCATTTCCCTGTCCCAGCAGCATGCCTCACAGAGGCCCAAAGGAGCCTGTGTCTGATCTTTTATCCAGTGAAAGTCCAGGGGAAAAAGAAATGAAAGGTCAAGACTTGAACTTGTGTCATCAACTGAATACTTTCCTGCTAGGAATTCAGAGCAGATGAACAATTCTGGATCTAATTTCCTCTCAAGATGACAATTTTAGGATCTCTCTACCTTCTAGGTTACACAGTAATATGCAGGTGTGTCTGAGATGTTTCTTGCCTCCAGTATAAAAGTTGTGCTTCTCTTTCAGTTCACAGCCTGGGTTAAATTAGCCATGCTGCCTATTGTTGGCTTCTGCCAGCAATTCCAGTGCCTCACAAACAGTGCTGGGAGCCTACCACAAGTGCCATGTTGCTCCTTATCTGGCAGAAGAATATTTTTTTCTTCTCCAACTCTACTGACAAATCTGGATATTTGCAGCAAACTAAAACAGTCAGTCAAGGATGGAAAAATCAAAGTGGCAGTGGGGAAAAAGAGCCATGTGGAGGGCAGAGAATAATACACTCCAAGGACTATTCACCCCTCATCAGCCCTGGGCACCCCATCTCAAATCCCTATGCCACAGAACATCAGTGCATCTGCACACAGCATACAATTAATGATGATACAAGAACCACTTGTCAAAACATCTCCCTGTGCAGGAGCCAAACCCAAGTGGTCAGTTGGCTACTTAGCAATGGTCTGACACTAGAAGGGCAGTCCCAGAAAAATCCAAGCATGTATGAAAATGTCAGCAATATGTGTAGTTTCTCCTGCTAACACTATCTACTTAAGATCTGATATGTAACTTCTGAATATGTTCTCTGAAGGTCAATATTTTTCTCTCTGAATAGTGTAGGCAAGTTCACAAGCTTTCCAAGTTTCCTGCAAAAGTTTGTTTGAGGAGCATCATGTGGCAGGAAGTTCCAAGTGTTCAAGAAATTATGTTACAAAAACATCCCTTTCTTGCACCACTTATGGACCTGTCACCATCAGTTTCCTTGACCCCTTTTGTCATCAGATGCAAGGAACAGTAACTAGCAGGGACACAGGCCTTTGGAACACCCTACACAGAAAGCTTTGTTCCTGTCCAGGCTATCAGTCCAGAGAAGCTTCCAGTTTCCCCCAGACTGGCTGCTTTCCTTACTATGGGAAAGGAAGTCAGGCAGTAATCTGAGCTTAAGAAAATTATAGCTTCTCTGGTGGCCATATTCAAGGAAACATGAGTATAATCATAAGCAGAGGCAACCTTGTGTCATGACTGCCTTCTTTGTACCTTTTCTTTTGTTAATGAAGGATCTCTCAAGCCTGCTTCTTATGCCAGCAGTGAAAGATGAGAGCAAAAACCATTCCTCTCTTCCACTGTTGCATCTGTGCTCATTTGACAGGCACTCAACTCAAGGATGCTTCTTGCCTTCCAAGGTGAAAGCTCTCAAAAAATTGAGGCTGATGTATCTTGTAAACCCCCAGTTTTTACTATCATCATGGGATTCAAGTATCTGGAGAAGAGATTTGACTTATGAGGGATGGCAGCATTGGCAGCTCAAAAGTTCATTCATCCTCAAGAGCATATGTATCAGCTGAAATGAGTTTCAAAGGAGCGTTCACTTGAACTGATTTACAGGTACACCAGCAGACACAGAGACACTTCTTCCAATGATATAATTTTAATAGGCCAGGAGCATTTTTGCTACTGCAGCCAAGATCAGGATATTTTTATTTTGTTTGTCAGAAGGGAAGCTTTACTTTGCATGCATTTAGCCGCAGGAATAGACTTTCCTGACAGTATTGCCAAGAGCACATCATTTTTGCAACAGAGGCAACACTGGGAAAATTATGTGCTTCGCTGGTCTTGACTGGAGTCCATAAATGCTTTTGCAGCCGTCACAAAGGACCTGAGCCAAAGTGTCCAGCACAGGTGTTCTGAGTAGCCACATGATTCCAGAGCTGCCCTTCTCTGTCCTGAGGCAGAGGCAGCTGCGTTGGGCTGCTCGTGCCTGCCAGCACTGGGGAAAACTGCCCAGCTCCACCTCCAAGGAGACAAAGGTGCCTGCAAGACTGCATGCACTGCCATCACGTGCAACACTTTGGAAGAGGCTCTAGAGAAGGCGCAAAAATGCTTTTTTTCGATATACTGGGGTTTTTCTCAGTCCCAGGGATCCCAAACTACAAGCAAACAAATAAAGTGCTTCCCAGGCAGTTGATGGTGTAGTGCATCAGCTCACCAGACAATCACACTCCTAAGGCAGAAGTATGAGCAATGCCCGTGCAGGGCAAGGCTGGTGGTAATGTGACAGGAGAGAGTTTGTAGAGGGAAAGGGTAAATTGCATAACATTTCCCACCTCCTCAGCAAAGCCAGCACTTCGTGAAGAAAAATGAGGTGGCACCTCACTTATGGAAAAATGAGTTTTGTATTTCTTAGGTGACATTTTTTCCTCCCATGAGAAAAGGGAACTTTTCAGCCTTGGCATTTTCACCTCCAAACTGAGCCTGTGGAACAAATTTTCAGCTGCTGATTCAGACAAATGCCCAGTGCCTTCCATGGGAGTTTCACCCAAGCTATGACTGCAGGATTTGGTCGCTATTCTATATTAAGTCATTTTAACTCACATCTATGCCACTGTTCATTTAAGAGGTTGCCAAAGTCCATGTTATTCCAATGTCTCCTCAAAGTTCCTCTTTAAGTCAGTGCAATTTTTTCTCTGTCCCAAGGGTGGTGGATAGAGAACTGTGAATGTGAAAGCTAATCCCTCCTTTAAACTTCTCAGAGGAGAATGGGTTTTAAATCTAGGAAATGCTAAGTATTGCTAGGTAAGGACCTTTTTTCTGGCTTCTTCTGTAACAATAAGCATTTTGCTGAAATTTAACTAATAGTACCTGTAAAGGATCCCATACCTTGCCTCACATTAGACTCGTGTCAAATACAATGCATTCACATCATAAATATTCTAACAGCAGAGTCACAGTCAAACTTGCTTCCAGATACACAGGGCTCAGCCTGATCACAGAAATGCTTCACCCTGGAGCAGGGCGGGGGGTGGTGAGATGAAAGAATTTTTTTTTACTCTGGTTTGTCTCAGATGTTTCAGCACTGGGGTTGTTGTACAGCAAGACATAACTGGGTACTTGGATGGCAGACAGCCATGGCCCTCATCAGCAGCACTGAGGTGAAAATTATCGTGCTATAATTCAAGCCCTGTCAGGCCTCATTGCTTAATTATACAGTTGTGATTACAATGGAATCATCTTTCTATAGTATGTCCCAAGCTGACATCACTTTGATTAACAACTCATTTATCTGATTACATAGTAACTCAATAACATTTTGAATTGGAAGGAAACCAGGAAGCCCTTTCATGCCCATTCAGCTTCCTAGCTAGTGTGCATATAAGTACCCTGTAATTTTATCTTCTTTATTTATAGCTTGAAGAATGCTTTAAGGACCTGGAGAATGGAACAAGCAGTAAGGTACAGAGATTTGAAGATAATAAAAAACCTAAGAGCCGTGAGAGAAAGAGATAGATCCTACAGGGACCTGTAGCATTTCTGCAGCTGGTGCCATCTTCAAGCTTATGTATGTAACCATTTGTTACAGAGGGACTCAGAGGCCCCAGGTATGTCATAGCCCTATTATGTTCTGAGCAGGCCTCTAATTGAGGAGAGTCTGTTTCAAAGAACTCACAGTCTTAGGCTTTGATTCAGCAAGAACTGAGGCATTAAGTCTCTGACTTTAGGCTTCATTATCATAACTCCTCTTGCAACACAGACTCTTTCCTTTATGACTCCCAACGATTCCCATAATATGGTGCAGTCCAAATCTTCAAAGTGCTAGAAAATATAAGTAAATTAAGCTTTAAAACTGCCGCAGTGAGATCAGCAGACAGTTGTTTCAGAAGCAGAAACTGTGTCATAGAAATATGAAGTGACTTACCCAAGGCCCCCTGTTAAATCATTGATAGTAAGTCAAACAGAGAAATGTTAGTTCCTAAATGTCTGTTAGCCCACCACACCTTGCTATTTTTTTCTCTATTCATCCATTTGCTTTAGGTAACTTCCTAGATATGCTGTTGGAATAAGAGAACATGGCCACTGCAAGCGACCATACAGCCTTATCCATAGTAGGATCCAAGGGAGAGAACTATGGGACATAGCAAGCACATTTCAGCAGAAAGGATGTCCATCAGAAAGAGCTGGTTAAGTAAGATCTGTATTGCATAGAAGTGCACTCATTTCATTGACATTTCCAATTGGAGTCAAGGTGGCTGATAGAGCCATTGCTTGGTTCATTCCTCCTACTCTACTTGAGCAGCACTTCAGGGAACAGGAATGTCCACTGCAGTGGTGGCATCTGCCTGCAACCTAGAAGGCTTTCCATTGCCCTACGTCTCCCTTCAAAGCTAAGGCATTGACCAGAACTGTTGAAACAATTAAAAATCATGTAATCCAAAACCATTTTTAAAATAAGGTCTATGACCATTTTTTTTAAAGCTGACTTTTTTACTGCAGCTTGTTCAGAACAGTTTTGACAAAAAAATCATGCTTTTCTACATTCCACACAACAGTTTTAGCTGATTAAATAGCACTCCAGCTTGTAACATCCTGAGGAAAGGGATGTCTGCTGCACGTGTAAGGTGGTGGTAACACCTGCCTTGTATGTTCATTTTGACTTCATAATTACTATTACTTCTCTTACCCCTTAAATAAAGCTCTATTCAATTTCCAAGGCATTTCCAAAGCCAATGTGTGGTGAACACATTGTTATCAACTCTGCATATAAACATTTGTGGAGGCATTTCATTAGTTGATATCTGCAGGCTGCTCTGCATTTCCAAGACAGTTACATCCACTAAACCCCAGATCAAGCCCCTCATGATGTGATGTGCTTCACAAATGCCTATGAAATAAGCCATTTGCTTTCAAAGTTCACAACCTGTGTGACAGATCCAATGCAGCAGGTGTGACTATCATGTTCTCCAGTTGTTTCCTGGTCCAATGTCTGTTTATTGACCTCCCTGCAGTTAATCTGTGAATAATTCCCATTTCTCTTCTTAACTACACAGACATGGCATGCAGCCTGCTGCAAGAGAAAGATAAAGTTCATCATGTGGCTACTCCACTTGCCTGGAAACGCTTTCCTAAGTGCCAGTGGAATTGAAATGCTGTGTACGCATTCATGGCACATTGCAGTTGAACTGAATGCAAAATGGCAGCTGCATGAAGATTACATTATCCTTTAATACATTTAGAGGGGCAGCAGAAAGCAAATCATCAGCACTTTACCATCAGCACAGTGTGAGTTCATGCTGAAATGTAAAACCAGGGCATGATCAACTTTATTAACAAGCAGCAGGAAGAATCCACAAGAAAATTTCTAACCTGCTTCAAAACCACCAGGAACAGATCCCCACTGTACAGCCCATTACGGTAACAGTTACTTAGCTGTCTAACCACAGAAAGCCATCTGGCTTTGGTTTTCGTCCACAACCCAACATTCATTATTTGAAAGGCTGGAAAATATCTCAGGCCAGAAGTTATCCAGCTCTGAGCAACTCTGGACAGATTGGGATTGTGGAATGAGAACCGTCATTAGAGATGTTGGGATCCATGGATCTTGATACAAATCCAAACTCATAACTCATGAACACCCATCCCTCCCAAAATCTGAGCAAATTTGCAGCATCCTGAAGGGCTGAAGCCACCTCATTTGCTCTAGACATGCTCTGCTTTCTAATGGGGAATAAAAGACAAATCGCAGCAAAAACATGATTGTGAAAACTGATTGCAGGACCCGTCCTGCTTCACTTCTAGCCCAAGGCATCGATGCTGGGGGAAGACAGCTATAAACAAACTGCACATAATTATTCCATTATTACAGTACATGCCTACTGCGTGGGTGGGAATTCTTCTCTTCCATCTCTAGCATGTTTCCCTGCCTAGCTTCCTCCACCCCCCATCATCTGTTCAATTAAGTAAGCCAACCAAAGGACATTAGCTCAGTGTATTCACAGGGCCTACCAAAGTGACAGCAGATAATGTTTGAGGAACTTCTGTACAAGTGTGCATTTGTCTGATTAATAATAATAGTAATAATAATAACAATAATAACAGCACTCCCACAACCTTCATGCTCTTTACTTCTTTTCTTTGACTTTCCAGCTATACCAGGTGTAAGTTATTTGCATTTTATTATTATTTTTTAAAGAGCAGTCATTAGGGAGGGTGTGAACATAGAAGCACACTGCATCTGGCTACAACCTTTGCCAAACTTTGACTCTTCCTTGCATTCCAGGGTTAGGGTCAGGGAATTAAGAACTCTTGTAATGTGGTGCTATAGAAACATGTACCTCTCAGCCAGGGCCTGATTCTTTACTCATTTATATGGATTAAAATCAGGGTATTGGCTTCAAATCAGCTGAATATTACAGAGCTGAAATTACAAGAAGAGGTTTTCTTGTTTCCCTTTTTTTTTTAAAAAAAAAGGGGAAAATAGAATGAGAGTTTTCTTGTGGACAGGTTGCTTTTACAAATTTATTCCCACAAGTATAGAGTTTTGTTTGTGTGGTTAATGACAAGGTGTATTAATTGGGCAAGAAACTATGTATGAAATGGTGACCAACAACCTCCCTAGAATATCCCAGTGCTTCCATCAGCTGAAAGGCTTGCATAGTGAAACAGAATTGGATAGGTCTTACTCTTTCTGTTGAAAAATGGGATGAGGTAACTCTTCGTAGGGAAAGTATTTCCCACACCTTTATGACCCAAGCCTCAGTGGGCCTGGCTGGACCCCCTCCACCAGGACCTTGGAGTAGGTATTGCAGCACTCAGGAGTGCCACTACCAGATACCAGAAATCCTAATAAGTGAATAGTTCTAAATGATAACCTAAATCAGCAGTGTTCCTGAATATTTTGTCACAGAAGTTGTGCTTTTCTTCCTCCACGTTGACTAACATCACACCAGCTAGGATGGGTACCCCACCACACAAGGACAGGCTACGGTAGAGCTGCCAGCCTTATATGTATTTCAGCAATTTGACATTTCTTCTTTTTATTGACACATTAAAGACCTTGTTCAGTTTCCAAGCTCTTGAATTCACACTCAGCTTTCAGCTTCTAGAGGATCATAGACTGATATTATTCTACAGTAGCAGGGATATGAGGCAACACCTTGGCTGGCACATCACTACACTTCTCAGATCTGTTCACCTGTAGGGTAGGTGGGTCATTAACTTCTTCAAAGACTGCATTCCTCTACCAGTTCTCTTCCAACTGAGCCCTAGTTTTTATTAACATCTCCTTATGGAGTAAAGGTTCATTTCTTCAGCTCCAGCTCACTCCACATGGACTGTCCAGCCTGCCATTGTCCTGGACAAGATGCTGCCATTTACAGCTGTGGACCATGGAGGTAGGATATGGTACCATCCCAAGTAAGCGTTTGTTCCTCCTTTGTGTACTGCTGTAAAGGACTGTGCAAAGCACAGGGTAATGGAAAGACAGTTGCCTGCTCCCTTGATGGACAACAGAGCACACAGAATTGTGAACACGCAAATCAGCTTTCTTTCCCAAAAATAAAGAAAACAGGGCTCATGTATCTTCCTGATCCCTCAAAATTTTTGCAGTCATGCAGTCAGAAGGTTTTGCTCATAAATCTACATTAACCTTCTGGATTAACAGAAAGTAAAGGATTATTCTCCCTCATCCAGCATATTCCCATTTTGTGAAAAGAAATAGATCTCATTGTAGAGGAAATGGTTGTTCTTACTTCTGCAGAACTACTTTTCTCTATCAAAAGAGCAGTATGCTATAATTAGCCGGTCAGGATTTGAATTACAGTTTTAGCTTTTAGATAATTTTGTAGAAAAAAAAATTCTACAACGCTTTAAACTGTAAATTAATTATTTCATTAAAATGAAATTAATTATTTCTGTTCAGAAAAAGACTAACGTTTTGTGCTTTGGAGTTTGCTAATAGCAAGAATTGTATTTATTTTTTGCGAGGTAGACTAAATTGGTGGCAAGACTGGACAAGGACAGTGTGACTTTAAAAAGCCCTGCTTTTCAAAGGGCTTCAGAAGACATTTACTATCAGTAAGATCTTCAAAAATGCTGCTCAGCTGACATCTAGAGCTACAGGCAACCAAGTTCATGCCAGAAGCAACCTCTTCCTTCTGACACTATCAAGCTTTATTGATAGCATCTTAACTAATGCTTGAATCCTGTCTGGGCAAGATTGAACCTACATATTCTCCCACTTGTCTCCAAGGTTCCAAACCAATAAATATATTCAAGGTATATTCTGTACATGGACCCAAATTCATGGCCAGGCCTTTTACAGAATACCATTGGTGAGAAGGTGATTTTATATCTGTCTCAATCCCATTTTAAGCCAATCCTAGGTGATTACTTCTAGAATGGGGGATATCTACATTTTTTTCCCTTTTCCAACAACTCAAGAGGTGGAAAAACAAACCAACAAACAAAAAAAAAAAAAAAGTGTCTTGTCCCCTGAATGGTAGCTCTGAACACCTTGGTACCAGTGAGAAGACATGTGCCTCTCCTCGGTGGGCAAGAATTCTAACAGCAAAATCCCACACAGTCTATACCAGGACTGTCCTGGAGAAAGGTGCTCCATTTAAGGATTTAAGGGCCCTATCTCTTGAGCTCTCCTCTCTAATCTCTGCATGGTAAGGAAGTCTGAGTGGTGAACAGTCCAGGGCCAGAGCATTGTGAGACAGTAGGATGCCTGGGACTAGGGGATGCAATGTGTGTAAGCCCATAAGGAGTTGGCCCAAAGGGCCTTAGTAGTATTTCATAGAGAAATGAAACAGACTCTGACCATTGCAACACTTGACACCAGAACCTGCAAAGTCAGCTGATTTTGCGAGAAACTTGCTTGTGAACACAAGTGTTGGCAACATGTGCTTTGTACTTGCAAGTGCTTTGAAACTGTAACATCTTAAACACCAGGCTGAATATGTTGTAAATGGTTCATTTTTCCCTTTCCACTATTTTTGATAAAACCACATTGCTTGTTAAAGAAAAACCTCTCTCAAGAATCTCTATTGGTAAAATCAGTGAAGCATATAAGTGGTCTTTTCTCCATTTAACAGCCTCTTTCAAACTCTTCTTTCCAGCCCTCCAGTTGACAGAAGAAGCTAAATGCAGCCTGATCCAGTACACCAGGAACTTTGTTCTGGTCCTGGGTCTGACACCATGTTGCTGCCTAACCTTCATCTCCATGGGAATCCATTTCCCTCTGTCACCTCTGTCATCCCTTGCTCTTGTTAGACTAAATTCTCCTAGAGAAAGAACTGCTTCTCATTAACATGAACTCTTTTACTTAGCTTAGCAAAATCCTGACATAAACCCAAGTTTTAATGCTTAAATGATGTAACTGCCCACCTAGGGGAATAGCCAGAAGCCAACTACTAATGATACACTCAAAGATGATCCTCAGGCTGTAACTTCTTTAAGCTTTGGAACAATATCAGGAGCCTGGAAATAATTCCCAATATTTCATTTGTATGTCTTAATTTTCCAGTTCTGATACAAATGCAGCCAGCAGTAGCTGGATTTGAAGGAGGAGTTGTATACTGCCAAGAGAGATGATTTTGTGCAACCCTTATCATTCAATTTACAAGAGATACCCAGAAAATAAGTTAATAAGCCTATTTTAACACTCAGCGGGCTGCAGGAGAGGCTTCCTGGGTGCATGTGAAATCTGCACTGTCTCAACTTTGAATGTACTGTCTGTTAGAAGTAAATTGCACAAGCTCAGATTTCCTCAGAAAACAACAGTTTGTTACTGTGGGCCTGCAATAAGTTGCTACAGCACTGAGAAATATTCCAGATAAGCAAAATCTTCAGAATGTAATACAGTGTGATTGCTTTCAGGAAATGTTACAATGCTGACCCTGCTACATCTGTGAGTCAGGTTTGCATGGCAGGCAAATGGTCCCCGTGGGTGGGATTTCTTCACTCTCCAAAGTCAAACTCCCAAGATCTGCTCTAATCACCATGGGCTCACTGTTTCAGAAACAGTGAAAAAATTCACAAGAAATTTCACCCCAATTTCTTCTTCCCTTTGACTTAATGTAAAAGATAAAAGTTGTCTAGGTTAAACACATATTTATGTACCCTGTATCCTAGACCCAGAGATGGCTTACTCACACATCCCCAGCAATAAACCTTGAAGCTGGAATCAAGGCCATCATGATTCTTTCCCCATTCTGGTGCTTATGTTCACACTGCTCAGTTCAAATAGTTTTACACATGATTTATCAGTCTGAGATGCAGATATATAAACTGAGATGCAGATTATCACACCTGCCTTCATGGAGTGTGACTGATGCTTTCAAGAGTTAACTTTGAATGGCAGATTCATAATACTCATGGATAAAGACTGAAATTGCAGCAATAATCCTAAAGCATCCACACACCAAAAAACAAGCCAAAACAAATAAACAAGCAAAACCCTAACCAAGCAAACAAAAAAAATCCATTTACCTTCATTTGATTCCTTCTTGAGCAGCTGTACCGCAATTCAGTGACAACAGCTAGAGAAAAATAATGAATTTTTACGCAGATTCTTGGTTTTCAATTACCTTTAAGCAGGGCAGTACCAAGGCAGAGGGTAAACAAGGTAACAAGATGACAAAGTGGTTAGATAACAAGACAAGGCGAATCTGAAGATTCAACATTGAACAAGCTTTTCAGTAACGATGGAAGTCTTTTTATTACAAGATCTGCAACACATTTTGCTAATAAAATATCATCTTCTTTTTTACTAGTAAGTCTTGATTTTTAAACATTAGGCAGAATATTGAAACATGCTGTGAATTTCAAACACTCAAAAATTAGATCCCAGAAAATCCTAGGATATACATCTGCTTTCTGTCACTGTTTGTACTGACAAAATTTGGGCTGGCATCTAAATCCAGGTACATCTTAAAGTCTTTCTTATGTCAGATTTCTGAGCCATGTGCCCAGTACACGAGATAACAAAAATCATCAAAGAGACACTAATTTTGCAACCAGGAGCAATAAATCTCATAACCTTGTAGGACTTTTTTCTCCTTTAGTCAACACAGTAAACTCTCCTTCCAGTTTGATGACAAGGGTTCTGATCCAAGTAGAAAATCCATTAGAAAAATTTTGGGACATGAAATTTTAGAAACATTAAAGTAATTTTGGATCAATAAGACACACAGGAGCAACACTTAGAAGTAATAGTAGTCAACAAACAGGATTAGTGCTCAGTTGAACATGGTCATGCTAACAAACAGAAACGGCCTCATGTTTTGAAGGATTAGGTAAGCAACATGATTTACCTACAAACATGAGAAAATAAATATGTAATTCACCAAGCCTCTGTCCTTCCCCAATAAAGTAGCCTTCTCATCAAATATTGACTGCAAAAATGCTCCTTGTACTCTTCTACTCCAACTGAACTTTCTAATCCCATTTCAGTTGTTCCTTATAACCATTACTCAGTTTGCTCCCCACCAATGAGGAGGCTTGGGGTACACAAGGAGCTGGGAGAGGACACAGCCAGGGCAGTTGATCCCAACTGACCAGAAGTATATCCCAAGGGATACAATATGGCATCAGGCTCAGCATGTAAAGCTGAGAGAAAAACAAGGAAGGGGGAAGGACTTTTGAAGTGAAGGTGTTTGCCTTTCTAAGTCACCATTACATGTGATGGAGCTCTGCTGCCCGGGGATGGCTGAATATCTGCCTGCCCATGGGAAGCAGTGAATTTATTTCTTGTTTTGCTTTGTTTTACTTTGCTTGCATGTGCAGCTTCTGCTTTGCCTATATCTCCAATCCATAAGTTTTGTCTCTTTCACCCTTTAGATTCTGTCCCCTATCCCTCTGCAGGGGCAGTGAGTGGCTGTGTGGTGCTCAGCTGCCAGCTGAGGTTAAACCACGGCAGGGGAGGGAGCATCAGAAACTGCTCAAGACCCAACTCTCAGCTGTGTGTGCTCACAATGACCCTGCAAAGCACTTAAGCACCTGCTCAACTCAGTGCACAGGTATGTCTTCATTGACTTTGCTAGGACAGGTATGCCAGGTATGCAATAGCATACCGGGCAAAGCTCTTCACACAGCAGTTCTCAAATGCTTCCCTGTTATAATTCAGTTTCTGACATTCTCAGGACTCTAAATATTCATCCAAACAGTTTAGTATCTGTTGAGTCAGGACGCCACTTGTAACCCACTTGGGGCATGACCTCTAGTCTCAGAAGAACTGTCCTAAAGCCCTGTAAGCACACATTGAGTTTCTGTGGTGATTATATGTCAGTGTGTGACCACTACACAGGCAAGGGAAACCTCCCCTCTCTCATTACTGAGGCTGGTTTGGGCACTAGTCCAGTTCTGCCAAGTCCTTTATCTTCCCATGTGTTAGTAATCAGTTTGTTTCCACCTCACCCATATTTACTCTGGTAGCTGAACATCATCCCAATAAGGTGAGCAGCTCATTTCATATTCCCTTTCCTAACTGGAGCCTTTAGGCGCCAGATCATGTTTGTGCAAGACAGTAGAATAACTCAAAGAATTCCAGTTCTAGTTGATTCGGGCAATAGAGAGCATTGATATATATCATCTTCTGCATTTAAGAAGATTCAGTTGCTGTGATCCAACATTTCAGACGAGTTTTAGGTGCCATTTTATACCGCCAGGACAGAGCATTCCCATATATCTGAAGTATATAGCATAGCTCCAGTTTCAACCTCTGATTCTAAGTGCAATACAACACATCAACTAACCAAAGGAGCCAATAATCAGATGTCTCATGCTAAGTGGTTTATAGCAGAACATCAGCACAAAGGAAAATGTCATCTTAAATGACCATGTAACTGTCAGATAGTCCAAAAGAGGACTGCTGGAACCAAGCATATGCACTTTGCTGCAGCAGAGAAAGATGATCAGAAATCACCCATTTGTCCAGAATGAAAATTTTTACCTTGAATTCATGAAACCAGCATTTAGAAAAAGAAATTTTAACACTTTCAAACACATACCGTCTCCTATTTTGACCCTCATTTTCCATGTAGACAAGTATTTTTAAAAAAAAAACAACACTGCCAGATCCATTAGCTTAAGTGACTAGACTACGAGCTGGGCAGTCCTTGAGGCTCCATCTATGCTCTTCAGTGAGACAAGACTTCTCCACGGCAACTCAATCCCAAAGCAAAGTAGGTTTTGTCACCTGGTATTTTTTTCTTTCCTTTTAATTGAATGTTGCCTTGTTGTTTTATAGCTTGAGAGGATAAATACAAACACCACCACCCCTCCTTCGACTTTCTCTCTCCCATTCATTTATTTGTATAACTCTTAGTCATCTACTCTCTAACAAAGCAGTACTATTCTTTTCAGTTTCTTCCTGAGGGAAGTCTGTCCATGCTTAATTATTTTTGTTGCCTGCTCTCAACCCCCCTGTGTTTCTGCTGTCTCCTTTGTCAGGGCAAACTGCAGTTGGTAGTCCTGATTGGAGGGCTGACAATTCACACTAACAATTCACACTGTGCTGACTAGTTGTGCAAGACATTCAAGTTAGGGGAAGAGAAACTCCACATATCTTGCGTAACTAACCAAAACCATGTAAATTACTACTGAATATGCAACTAGGACTGCTCTGCTTCCTACAGCAAAAACAAAAAGGATGGGAACTTCTTGGTAGGCTTTTGTGTGTGTCCTGCTTCAAAGTCAAGAAGAGCTGAGACTGTAGGAAGAAGAAGGAGTGCTCCACAGAAAATTTAAATACAGTCTGAGACAGGGTTCCTTGCTCTCTAAGCCCCCTGCTTGTCCTGTTCCAGTGTCATGGTTGTTACCTCACAGTCCTTTCTCCACCCCCACAATGCCTGCCTGCCAGCCTGGACACCAGAGCAGATCCTACCACTCTCAGCAACCAGCCCCAGAAAAGCCCTGCTCTCCTATTCTGCCAGAAATGCCTTTCTACTTGCACATGCCCTCTCAGCCCATCCCAGTGGACAGCATAGACATCCCACCCCTGATCCCCACCTCTCATCCCTCCTCAGATCTGTCCTTGCTCGAAGACAGTGGAGGGCTCAAATAGGCAGCATGTTCATAGGAGGAGGAGGATGCCATCTGACAGACTTTGCCCTGGGGAGGTCACTAATTGGGCTGTCAGGACCAGTTACCACAACTGACCATATCCCTGACCTGCTCTTCCCACATAAACAATTTTCAATCTTTGTTCTGAAGGACACAACTAGAACATGAACCACACTTCTCAAAAATTCTTCCTCAATGGCACCTGAAAGGGGATGGAAAGACCATGTCCAAGAAAAGCAAGAGCTGTTGAAGCCCTCAAAACTGACTTCATCCCCCCTTTTTTTCTAAAAGCAGCTGAGTTATTGTCTTACTGGATGGCAAATGTGATTCTCTGTCATGATGTTGAGACCAAATGCAAGTGGAAAGCTGCTCACAAAAGATCATCAACCCGTGAGTGACTTATAGGGAAAAAATGTGACTGATTTTCAGCAGTCGTGGGTGTTGACTATTGGCACCCACAGCGAGATGGCCACAGGAGGGGAGGCTTTCCCATGAACCAGTAGCAGGCTGGTATGTCCTCTAAGCTGATTAAATAACACACTATTGACTCTGCCCCTTGGCTGGGCGTCTTAGGTAAGAGTGAATTGTGAAATCCCAGCCCAATATTACCCTCTGACACTTGCTTTTGAAGAAGTTACCACAGAAACCTCAAAAGCAGGTTTCAGTGAAACACACACAAGGCTTTGGTTCTGCACCAGCCCTGTGTGAGAAAGTGTATTTCATCCTTCCCAAGGCCCCAGAACTCCACAGGGGCCCTTGTCCCAAAGTCAGAACTGCCTAGATTCCATGGAAACCCCCATGGATGCAGTGAGACCATAAACTCCCAGAGGTGTCTCAAGCTGAATCTGAGAAAAGAGCTGGTTGAAAACACCAAGTAACTGCCATGCACGTTTACAAACCCCAGTCTAGGTCTGGGTATCTGGCTGATGAATAGGGATGGCAGCAGACGGCTGCAGGGGTTCCCATCTTCACCTTTGAGCCCTGCCCCTGCTTCGAGACAGCTCAGCTGCTGGTGTGGCAGTAATTGAACCACTGTAAATTACAGACTGATGTATTAAGGAGAACCAAAGCCAGTGCCAGTTTTTCTGTTAATATTACTGGTCTGAAAACTGTGCTGGTTCAACAGCTGCTTCCCAAAGAGCTGAGGCACCTTCACAGCGCGAACCAACACTTCCGAGAGAGAGGTGGGGCAGACAGCCGGCGGCAGGAATCACTGCAGCCATCCCCGGATAAGTCATCATTGCCTGTGAATCAAAGGACTTACTAACTGGATCCAAGACAGGATGTAAAATATTACACATAGCTCTAATAACTCTGGGGGTTTTTGAGCCTCATGATGTATGGTGTTCCCCCGTGGCACAGACTAAATCCATGACTGCATGCTTTCTAAGAAGCTTAGGAAGTGATTGTATAAAATTAGTATTAACTAGTTTCACTATTATTAAATGGAAAATTAAAGCTTTCAACACTAAGCTATTCAAGGTGTTTGCTACACGAATGCTCTGTAATGCCCTCATCAACAATACCCATCATTACGGTTGCTCCTTAAAAGCTGGGAAAAAATGCATAATCTCTTGTAGTATAATCCACTTTCCTAGAGCAGGCATGAATTTAAAAATCTATTAAGAATGGTGTGTACAGAAAGCAATTTCCTGTAAGATCACAGAATGGCTTAGCCATAAATAGAGCAAACTCCATCAGTTAAGTTGCAAAGGATAATCAGACATATCCTGTCCCAGATTTATAACATTAATTTATCTGTTTGGCTGACTTTGCTTCACTTACCATATCATAGTTTGTGGTTCCAATGTACTAAGATACTTAAGGAAACCAAAAACCATGAAGGATGCTTTCTTTGCACCACATTTTGGTAATCCTAAAAATCATTAGTTTTATTCTCCCCTTTTCTCTTATTTTTTGAGGTCCTTGGCACTTACAGGCTTCAGATCCATTGTGTTACCTTTAGCCAGGCAAATAAGCACAGATTCCTCCTCCTGGGCCTGGTAAGACAAACCAAAGAAGAAAACTAATATCACTGCCAGCAGGACAAAGCACTGCTATCAGAATAAGGGGCAGCAACTGTTACTGTGTCAGAGACTCAGAGTTGTCCACTTGCAAGAGGAGGAAAAGAGGTAAAAAAAACCCCCAGGGCTACAATGAGGCAGCAAGCTGCCAGGCAGACCAGAGAGCTTTATGTGAGTAGAGCACAATGAAAAGGGTCCCTATAGTTTCCCTATTTTGCAGATGAACACATGGGGACCAAATTATTTAAGGCCATCCAGTGGGTCAGTGGTGGGGCCAGGACTAGTTTTCTCACAGCCTATGATCTCTACACATAATTTTCTAGAATTCCAAATTCTACATGCAGCATTCAAAGTTAAATGATAAGGCTCGAGACATCAAGAACAAAGAGCAGTTCAGATTTGCTGCTCTAATGGGTTCTTGATTGCCTTCTTTGCTAATATTCATAAGAAAGGAACAAGAGGGGAAAGGGGCAATCTAAAATCCCCCCAAAAGTTTCAGATTCTTGCAAATATTCGGGTGGGAAAAAATTTTGTTGCTCACTGAACACAGAGGCAGTAAGTTCTCAAAGGCAGGGCAGTGACTGTGACCAGTGACTGCCAGTGACCCAGGCAAGGTTTTAACAGATGAAGCTCTATGTTCAGCAGAAATTAACTGAATGTGAGACCTTTGAAATGAGACACTTCTGTCTCACTCCAAATCAAAACACACGTCTGTGCTCCCAGGATTGTCAGTCTTGAGTTTGGGAGTGAAGCTCCCAAACCAGCCTTTTCTTATTAAAAAAACCCCAAAAACTTAATCATACAGTTATAGCTCTTGGGTTCAGATTTCTGAAATTTCAGAATTTTGTCAGGGGAATGGAATGGCCTTGAATTTAGAGCTCCTTTGTGACAAAGAAAAAATGCTGCACCAGTGTATGTGCAATGTTCACTAGCCACCACTTAGACAACACTGATAAGCTTTCTCCAAATACATATTATAGGAGGCACAGTCCTTGCTCTCTTCTTAACATGTTATGTAGCCAAATATACCCCAGAAATGCGAATCTGAGAATCCTGTAAAGTGCCAACATGAGCAGAGGCTGTGACATACACCATATGTCAGCCCTTGGACACTTCTATGTTCACCTGCAGAAACTGAGGCATCAGGAATTCTCATTATCACTTCAGCACAGCCCTTCCCTCTCCCCCACGCTCAGTGCAAAGCACTTTCCCTGAATATCCTGGCCTAGATTTTGCCATCAAATATCTTAGTGCCAACATAATTTTGATGAAACAGGGTCTGTTCTTTCATAAAAAGAGCTTTAAATAAATCTCCTATGTGAATACTCAGGGTACAACAAGCAGGAAAAAATCGGATTTTCAGGAGCCCTTACTGTTGTTCTTCATTAAAATTAGAAGCAAATGCTCCCATTAAACTTGAGGAGAACACTGCAACCAGTGCTAAGCTATTTAAAAATATCCTGTCTGTATTGACTAAAACCTACAGTCTTACTCCAAATGAAAATCAGTTCCGTGCAAGAGGCTTAAAGGAACTAGACTATGAAAAATCCATAAATTAGCTCATAGGCTAATCATCTTTTCAAAGTCCTTCTTATTTGTTTCCTTGGAAATGTAAATGCAGCCAGAAGAAATAGTCTTCAAGCTCATGAAAGCGCTCTCTCTATAACTACATGAAAAAGATCTGAGGATTTAAGCAAACGATGAGTGCTCAGTAATAACTTCTTCAAAGTGTGCCCTGTATACTAATGTCCTTGATTGTGATAGTCAGAGGAATAATAAAATTATACTGACTAAGATTTGCTCATTCAAGTGGTGCCTGCTTGAAGCTAATTCTCTTCATGGAAGTCAAATTCAAGCCACTATAAAACATAACCAGACAGTGTAGAAGTTGGTTGGAAACCCTGCCAATGTCTCTAAAATATATGGTTGATGCCTTTCTCTTGGTTTCCATAGATCTCTCTTTTTCCTGTTCAGATTGTAAATCAAGAGGCTTGGGAGGAATGGAGCTTTAGTCTGACAGATTTAATCCAGCATAAACTCCTGCCTCCACAAGGAGATACCTAGTAAGTGGGCAGAGACTGCTGTGAAACAAGTTCATGGGAACATTTGGGGGAAAAATTCTTAGAAGATTGTTGTCTCACAGGATTTTAAAAGGTCAGAGTATGATGAATTCCCCCACAATAGACACCACTGAGATTAATGCATTCTGATTTCAATCTGTATTTCCCTTCATATTTCCACATTTTACAGAATTTATACTATATCATCTAACCTCAGGAACACTGGCACAGAAACTTTATATTTTTGTTTGGATTTTCCTACATGACAGGCAGAAATTGAGCCCATTTTAAAAATAGCAACACACTTTCTGTTATTTTGCTAATCAGTTATATTCTCAGGTTCCCTCATAGTTAAAGAACCTGTTGATTTTACTGAAGTATGAGTTTTTTCCACTCAATCAGCAAAGAACAATGTTTTAAATATATGTAATTTTTAATGTTTTCAGTCCTCTCTGGTGTAAAAGCAAAACTGCAGTTCCTATTCCTCCATCCCACCAAGACTGAGCTATTCTTAAAGAAGCCTTCTTCTATACAAGTGTTTGTAAGTGGATACCTCCTAACATCTCTAACCAAAACCTGACCTGAGATTTAGACCACCCTACCACTCTATCCAACATTACATCAAGACACTCTGAAATGGCTTCTTCAGCAAAGCTATAATATTACCTACCTCTTTTGTCAGACACAAGGGACCATGGTTGCCCACTTAGATAGGCCTAACTACATCTTCCCAGAAAGTCTAGCAGCAGTGAAATGTTCAATCTTCCCTCTGGCAACTGAGGCTCCCAAGTCTCCTGAGCATGAAAAGGGCAAAACTCCATACTAGAAAGCACGTCACTTGATTTCCAAAGGGTTGTTTATTGCCCACATCACAGAAGCATTTTCACAGTGCAATCCCCAAAGAAATTCCCTCTTTAGGACTTCTGATGCCTTTGCTCAGCCAACTTGGAGGTCCTTGTGAATAATAAAACAAAACCACAGTATAGCTCCTACCCATGAGTGGCTCTAGGAGAGTAAAGCTAACCTCCCTAGGCACCTTTGCCATCTCTCAAGAGGCTTTTAGGAATGTGGAGTTGCATGTACTTTTCTATTTGATGGGAAAAGAATAACAAGATATCTAATAGTCCTCTGCATTCTTACAAAGAAAGTAAGTTCAATCTGAATTTCGTTCACCCCCTCTTATTCCAGTCCTTTCCACTAAAGGGTTGTTGGCTTGAGGAAGCTTGGCTATGGCCAGGGCAATTGATGATGGCTTCGCTGAGAGTCCGTCCTGTCCAGATGAGCCCTGAGACAGCATCGAGGACCATCCCCCGGGCCCACCGCCTCCAGCGCCGGGCTCCAGCGGCGGCGCCGCCAGCTCTGCGCTGCCGCCGTGTGTCAGACCCCGCTCCGCGCTCACACCCATCCCAGCAGTGCCCACCCCAGTCCGTGATGGTTCTGGAAACCACAGCCTTCTTCCAGCCAGGCCCCTGACTGCTGCTTGAGGTGGAGTTTCCCTGGCATGACGAGCTCCTCCCCATCCTTCAGAGACCTCACGCAGCAGCAGGGTGAAGAATGCCCCACCTGAGACAGCTCCTAACCCACTGACTCTGATAGTCATAGGCGAGATGTGGCTCAGACCTCCTCCAGTAAAGAGATGGAGGTTGTATGTCCTACTCCACAGGAATATCTGAGTGAAACTTTTAGAGGGAAGTTCTGATTTTTTATGTGTGCTCTGCGATGTTTTCTGACTCAGGTCCTAAGTGACAAACAGGAGTAGGAGGAATCCTGGATCATGGAGGGGTGTAGGCACTCCTCTACTCAAAGCAAAGCAGAAGCAGAAACAGAAACAAAGCAGACATGCCTAGAAGCAGAGATGTCAAGGACTGCCAGAACTTTGTTGGTAAAAGTCTGGTGCCTGCTAGCTTTATATACCTCCTAATTTGTAGTAGATTAGTTTGTTTAATGTCTCAACTTGCTCTTCTCAAGGGCTGAGATTTCAATGCTGAAGTCGTTCAATGAATTCATCTTGACTATAATTAAATGGCTGGTGTACTAAGAGCACCATCCCAACATCTGGGAGAGTCACGTTCCAGTCCCTGCTCCAAGTAGTTGTTTTGGTTTTTTTTTAATGTGAAACAGAAGCCCACCATCCAGAGGCATTCATAATGATTCCCAAAGTCCCAGCTGACATGGAGTTCCCATGTCAGTATCCCATGGAGTATCCCAGTGCTCCACTACCAGCCAAAAGCAGATCTGAGCCCCTCCCACATGCCATAAATGCTTCCCAGCATTCTCATCCTCTCAGACATCAGTGGATTTTTTTCATATGCAGTCTTCTGGATCAGACAGGACCATCATAAACAAACAGGTAGAAGTATACCTACTTTGTAAATCTCATTAATGAACAAGAACACCATGCCCTGCTTTCTCCATAGAGTAATCCAGAAATGCAACCATAGAAGTAATAAAGCAACAGAGACATTCCTGAAAGAAATGGTAGTCCTCAGATACAAAAAAATGAGATATTTTGAGAGTTTAACTTGACAATTAGCCATTTAAATGTGCCTTTCAAGCTTATCTCCATGCTTCTAGATCATGCGGATCTTCGGTATACTTCTACCTACAGTAGCTCAGCACCTCTCTACACTACCTGTGTTTGTTTAGTAAACGAAATACTCATGCTGTTGTCTCCTTGCAAGGAATGGAGCTGAGTAGAAATGAGGTCATTAAAAACTGGTAAATAAGTTATTATATCCATTAAATGTGTGGATATAAATGCACGTAGTCAGGCAGGACAATTAGTTCAACACATCATTATATCCTATACTTCAGACACAAATATAATGCTGGATGCTGCCTGGAAAAGGTGACCAGATGAAATGGAAAGTGGTTATTGGGTTGAGGGGTACTATTCCCTAGCATATTACACAATACCCTGTTTCCTGGTGCATTATAATTAGCAACACAATCTTGCACATGGGTAAATACAGGGGGAATACTTTGTGCTATACTCCTTGGGGGATTTAAAGGCATTTTTTCATAAGCATTAGATTTTGACCCGTGCTTTCTGTCAAAATGCAGTGAATTTGGAGCAACACTGGGATAAGCAGAGTGTTCAGAAATGCTCAACAACATATTCAGAGCTCTTACTGCACTTCTGTTCTTCATAATGGGTAGAGGAGAGGAGGCAGAAGTCATAAAACTACATTGTCACAACCCCTTTTTGATTTTTCTTCAGCTCTTAGAGATACAATCTAAACAGAAGGGCAGACCCACAAGAGAGCATGTGACATCTGGGTGAAAAGTTTCTTGCACTGTGGGCTGGTAAGGAGCAGGCTGTTTTGAAAGCAGACTCTTTGACACAGGGTCTTGCATTTCGTCTTGCTGTCACTCTGTTACCACACCACATCACACTGTGTGACATAACCAACAAACCCTGTTGTAACCTGCCATACCATGTGTCATGGGAAGGCAACCTGCTGCTTGGCTCTTGTAAGGGTGCTTCAGGGAAAAGGCAATCCTGCTACTTCCCCTCACTCTGAAGCATACCAGAAAGGAAGTCAAATATAAAGAGCTGCTGTCCTCCTGCCCATCCACAACCAGTTCCAAGCAGTCATCACTTCTCCCCCAGAACATTTCAGAAATTCCACAGTACATAGCAATATAATGCCGTTGAAATGGAGTAACGTCCCATGAAGAAAGAGGTCGCCTGTTGAAACCTACTGTTTCATGTTCAAGTAGGAGGTGGTATGATAGAGCTCACCACAGCAATCCTGGCAGTGCTCATCAGGGAGGGCAAGTGAACTTTTTAGCGCTGACTCAAGGCATTTAAATATTGTCTTCCACGGAAGTTTGCAGCATTAATCCTCTTCACACCTTGCCTTCTTCACAGCAGTGCTATCAGTTGGAGAGTGAAACCAAGTAACCACTCAGAACCTGAGAACTTTACCCTTTTCTTTTTGCTACATTCCCCAGAAATTTCCAGCTGCCTCACTTTGTGGATATCCCCACAGATGACATTTAAACAAGGCACTCTCCTGATTTATCTTGTCCCTGGGGGATTTCCAACCTATGTGGACTGTGTCTGTGGATAACGAAATACATTGTCATACCTCAAATTAAACACATTAAACTAAATTACTGTCTCTCAAGCTCTTTCTCACTTTGTAAGCTAGTAAATATGTATCTTTGTTCTGACATCTTCAATACCACAGACTCACCTTTAAATTCAGAGACATAAATTCTGTCCCACAGCTCAATAAAGTTCTTTTTGTATTTACCAAGCAGGTCTTTCACCTCTAGGTGCCAGCTCAGCCAAATGGTGAGACATTCCCTTGCACCTTAGCCCAAGGGTGGATTTCATCCAGCAAGAAAATTTTGCGTCTCCAGTGAACAGAATTTAACTGTGAGCCATGTAAGTAAACAGCCAAATTATTCTCTTCTCAACACCCACCCCCTCCAAACAGTTTTTTTTCAATATGAGGTATTGGGAAGAAAACATCACTCTGTGCAATGCTATGTACAAACCCCTCTGGCACCCACTTCTCCCACCAAAAGCATCATAGTGCAAAGGTGAGAGCATCTGTAACACAGTCATTGCAGAAGAACAGAATATTCTCATCTTTAAGTGTTTATAGTTTAGGGTGAAAAACTAGAGCAAACAAGATGCAGGTCACATTCTCCCACCCAACCTGCATTGCAATGCACTGAGCTTCAACTCACAGGGCTTTGTCCGTCCACTCCCTTGCTGAATTTCCTCAGCAGACTGTACAGCATGACCATGACAGAGCTGTTGGCAACCTGCCTGGGTCTCTGCCTCCACAGCACACAGGGTCCATGCAAAGCCAACAAATCCCTGGGTCCTTTCATCAAGTGCTGAAAGTCCTTCAGTGCATTGAGGCAGGAATTTCACTGCACGCAGGAGCAGCCCAGTGTGACCTCAGTGTGACTGGCATGGGGAGGAGAGCAGCTCACCCCCTGTGTGTGCAGCAGTCGCTGAAGCGAGCAGCTGTGGGCACTGGGATTAGTAAGAGCTAGGATGTGCAGCTATCTCAGTGAGAGAAGTAGCTTGAATTGCAGCATGGGTTACTGTTCACATATTTGCAGGGAGAAAGGACTGTGTTAATGTTTGCAGGGACAAATGGACAGGACCACAGCCCCAGCTCTATAACCAGACATCTTCAAGAGCCCCAGGATGCTGCAGCCATGGGCAGGTAATGAAGGATAGTGATGCTGTGGACTGAGGCCTTGGAGGGAACAGAACTGACATTGTTGCTGGGCCAAAGGCCTGACAGTGGTGGAGGAACTCTACAGTCAACATCATTCCTAGGTTTGAGGCTGCAATATGGCCCAGATGCTGCTGCCACCATAGCCACAGACATGAGGCAAGGCTGGGATGGTGGCTGACACTTGGCCCACGGACTTGACAGGACCCAGTGCTGGTGGCAGGTGTGGGATGCTGACACAGCCACTGCGGCCAAGCAGCCATCTGCCCTCAGGAGCAGGACTTGGGACCAGCATCTGCAGAAAACAAAATCTCTAGCTGCTGGCAGGAGGCCTCCCCTCCTTGTGCTGCGATCTCGTTGGATCACCTCAAAGAAAATGGCTGAGTGCCTTGGCCAGCACCCAGGCAGGACAACAAAGGGCAAGTGCAGGTGACTCAGGCTGTGCCAGACTCATCTCCCTCACCAGCAGTGCCCACCCCAAGCTGCAGCAGCACCCACTCACCCCAGCCATGGGCACCACTGTGCTCCACTCCACAGGGACCCCATGACAACATTTTTAAGGTTTTACTGCCTGTAAACCATCCCAGCTCCATCCCCTCCCAGCTGTTACAGGAGCTTCTCAGTGCCACAGAGTCCTACCTACCCCAGAAGTGCCAGCCTTCATGCAGCCCCTCTCAGCCTTACTTTACCCTCCCCAGACTGTGGTTTCCATGTGTGGTTTTGGTGAATGAAATGGGAACAGATTGCTTTTAATTACTCTGCTAAGTTTTGTTTTCCACAGTTTTATCCATGTATAGCTACTCCTGCAAATCCCCAGTCCCTACAGGGTCCAGGCTGCTATAATTAGTATTAGGTAAGATAAGACAAAGGATAGCTAATTTATTAGGGATCCAAGAAGGAATGCACCCTGAATGTTGAGGCATGTGACAGTCAAGGTCCATCATTTCTCACATCTTCACCACCTCTAGTATTTTGAGGATTCCTTAGAGCAACAATTACATCAAATTCATTCACTGGGCATTTGAGATGCTAATCTCTAAAAGCACTGAAACAACATTAATGTTTTTTATCCTATTTCTCAGCAGCCTTTATATACCAATTGCCCAGCTTTCAGAGGCAGCAAGGCATAGAGGAAAGGATTGCAGAGAAGATTTACAACTTTGGTTTTCAAGGAAATGAAAAATCCTGGGGTTTATTCAAAATTACAGAAATTAAAATGATTCATGAAAACATGCAGATGATTGGAGGGAAGCAGAAGCTCACAGTTGGAGAAATTTTATTGAATCAGATCATATCAGATGCTACATCAATACATATCAAAGCTCAGAGAGTCCCAGATGTCCAGCCCGCTAACCCACAAGCCCATGTTTTTGTTAACTGCATGTCTACTGCCTTGAGTGTAGTACAGTTAAATATTACAGTAAACAGACATGTGCACCTCTATTACATTGTTGTTATCATATTTCTATCTCATACATAGATTTAAAATATTTTGTGTTCCCTGTGGGTATGCTTGTTTTTAAAAGCAGAATATTTTACTACATTGCTATACAGTGTTTTTACAAATACAAGCAGTATTAGTAATAGAATATCCTATTCCAATTTACATTAAATCATCTTTTGCTTCTGGCTGAAAAAGCATGTTTGCAGTGACTTCACAACCTCCTAAACTCTAACTACAGCTATACATCCTCTGTGAAAATATAAAAACAATTTGTCATGATTCATGGGTAACTCTTTCTGTTAATCCTAATAATAGGGTTAGGAGAAGCAATTTGCAACCTACTTTAACTTTTAGATTTAAGGACCTTCAAAGTGAGTCCTTCTACTGCTCTTCAGCACAAGGGCAAATGGATAGTGAAAGAGGAGCAGCACGCTTGGCCATCCAAAGCCATAAGTGCCAGATGAAAACAGGAAACCAATCTGGTCTAAGAGCAGCAGGAAACTGTAAATATGCATCTCATTGGAAACAGGTTCTTACTCTGCAGTGTTCTGAGCATACACCCTTATGCTTCACAAATGCCTGGAGGAGGACAGCAAAGCTATAAAACCAACTGCAAGCAATCTCATCTTTCAAGCTATGGTCTGGCAGTCATATAAATGGCTCAAGAATGACATTCCTTTGTCCCTTGCCACTGAGTCACTGATTCCCACATCTTAGCTGGGGAATGGAGACACAGTGGTTCCCTGACCCCATTACTGCCTGCACTACCCTTATGGTAATAGAGAAGGGACCAAGCACAGCCTTTGCCTGACAGTGAGTCTCGCATCTCTCCCTGCACCTGTGTGTCCCAGCTAATGTCATCTCTCTTTCCCAGTCCCCATCATTTACTAGCCTCATGCCTGCTTCTTGCTGCATGGGTGAGACTCCCTGGCTGGAGCCCGTCCCCGTAATGCACTGCAGTCATCAAATTGCCGTGATGCATCCTGTCAGTGCAGACAGCACGGAGACTGCAGCACGGTAAGTAAGGGTAATGTAATGCGGCCACAGGGCCAAGAGGCACAAGAGGAGCCAGGACTGGAAGCACAGGAAGCCTTCTCCATGAGGCATTAGAGATACTCATGCAGCCACACTGATTAATGCTGCCTCTCCCAAAATGAAATATGCCATCTCAAGGTCAGCACATAAAAGAAGCACACCAGGCTAAAACTCCCAGCTTGCTCATATTGAAAGAAGGAAAGAAAGGAGTGCAGAGCAGAGGAAAGCAAGTGGGAATAGCAATAAAGATTATAGAGGAAATTAATAGGGATTACTGCCTGACATATAGTAAAGAGGGTAGCTTTTTCTCTCCCTTTTCCTCTTTTAATTCTTTCTAAATAAACAGCCTAGGCTGATGATTCTGCAGATGGGCACTGAACAATAAGCCACTCTCAGTTCAGGAAGAAGTTCCCATTACAGTTGGCAAGGCATGCAGATGGAAGAAATTTCAAAAGCCTCCACAGGAAAATTGGACAAACAGTACAAGGCATACAGAAGTTGCCTCAAATAGGGACCTCTAAGGGTTTTAGCTGATCTTGAAGGCAAGTGGAAGGCACTTAAATAATGTGCAGATGAGGAAGGAAGGGAGCAATACAGCATGTGGGGATTTGAACAGGTTTTTGCCTCTAGACTCCTGGCAGGGATGTTTTTAATGGTCTGTGGGGGTGAGGTTTTTGCAGGAAATCCAAGGAGGCTACAGGAACTGGTAATTGCTTGCAGGAGATTTGCTTCAGTGAATGCTGTGGTTTCATTACACCTCTGTAGAATCAGGCCCCATCATGTTTGTGAGTGACACCAGCTCACGGCACTGTCTAAAGGCAGTGGTTATTATTAGCATCCATGCACCATGGATGTACAAGCTTTAACCACTCAGGCCCAGCCTTTGGGAAGAAACAGCCTGTGTTTAGCTGTGTGCATTTGCAATGATTCATGAGATTGTCTGCAATCGCTGTAAAAATAGTACTTACGCAACTCAGGAGCTACTACTGAAATCCTGACATTATTGGGTCTTCCCCTCTTAGTCACACTCATTTCAATTAATTTCCATGCCGCCAAGAGAACTTCATGCAGAAAAGGCATAAACCTGAAAGAGGAACTGGGGGAGTTAGGAAATGCAGCAAAAGGGGATGATCATTTCTTTGCAATTGTGATGAGGAAAGATTGCAGCTGTTATTCCCCTGTAGAAGTGAAATGTGCAAACTCAACGAAAAAATGGAGACAAATCTTCTTTTTTTTTTCTTTTTTTTTTTTTTTTTTCTTTTTTTTTTTTTTTTTTTTGCCAAGCTGATGTTTTTCTTTACTTTTAAGCTGAGCAGCTAAGGCAAGGCTAGGAGGTATGAAGAAACCTGTGTTTTTCCATCCATTTTTTTTCCACTCAGCACCTACTAGTGCTGTCCAATCCTTTCTCCACTTCCACTCAGGCCCACCTCTGCACTTTTTGCTGCATTCATAACCTAGGGTGTGCCATCTCAGCTGTACCCTGGTGTGGATCACTTGAAGGACGGCTCAGAGCACACATAAACACATTAGGTTTATCCCAGTCACACTTAAGGAACCTGCCAGACCTCATCTACTGAGCTGTGGTTCACACCTGGGGCCCTTGTCTCCCACACCTTGGGGATTTTCCCAGCTCAGACCTTGTGTGTCCACCACAAAACCACAAACAGACAGAGAAGAGAAAAGGGCTCCTTATAGTGTTCATGACTACTCTTAAAAATCTTTCAAAGTAGAACCTGTAGGACCTAAAGATGAGCCCTTTTCCTACACTGGCAAAATAACTGCAACTGCTGATAGACCCTTTAAACCCATGGGTATCTGGTGCAGGAGCAGCTCCCTATTGTGAAGAGAACCCGTGGTAGCCCACAGGCCCAGGCCATCAGGATAAGGGCACCTTCGACACAAGAACTCTGTGAATTCCTGTTCACTGCCATGTTAACTGAAGCCTGTGCTGTTACATATGCACATAATTACACTGCTGTGAAAGTTCAGCCTCAGCACTGCAGACTGGACTGGATTTGTTCCTGGTTTCTTTTACAAGACATCTGAAATCCAGCTGGAAATTATAGAACTCTGTGCACTTGGCCCACTGGAAAACAAGGCTTTTGGACTGCACTGTCTCAAAATGCCCATTGGCTGACTCTGGGGCAGAATATCATTTGTGCGTGAAGGAGGCCTAGATCAAGGCCTTCAGAACATTCTTGCCAGAGTTTGTCACGGACAGTGAAGGAAACCCAAATGATAAACTGCTTTAGGGAAATCAGATCTTGAGGGGTACTCCTCAACTCCACAATCACAGCAAGGCAGGGGCACAAAACGGAATTGAAAAAGAAGCAGATGTACCTGGGCCAACTCATACAATAAAATGTGGTGCATAAACCAAATCTGGGTCCCTTACAACAGTAGGTGACAATAATCTAATGTCTGCTTGAGTGTCACTGTAGTACTACTGAGGCTTCCAGGTCATTTCTTCACTTTGTCACTCTGGGATTCCTCCTAAATCTCCATCTTGGCATGGAAATATGACTTCAGAACTCAAGGCGCCCAACACAAGCAAAAGCAGTGTCAGCTTCCTAATAGGTTAAATAAAACTTATACCTCACCAAGCCAAAAGTTTACTCTTCAGAGCCACATGGTAGAGAATGCCACCAAGCCAAAAGTTTACTCTTCAGGGCTACATCACAGAGGATGCAGCGAAACATATGGGTTTCTTAAGAAAATAAGAACATAGCAATCTAGCACATATACACAAGACACTGAGAGATCCTTTAGCTGTACCCTGAGGTCTCCTACCTGTTAGACCTGCACATGATGTGAAAAGAAACATTTAAACAGAGTGACACAGTCAGGACAGAGCTCTGACTTGAGCTCTGAAAGATTTTTAGGGCCATCACATCAGGCTGAGTACCTTTTATATGAGAAGTGTTTCAAAAAAATTTACAAAATTAGATCACAGCCTCTCAGAATACTTGATCAGACAGCAGTGTAAAAAGCATAGCCCCTGAAACCTGCTCAAATAGTGAGCAACACCAGAGAGGTGAAAGAGGTAGATATGATATGGAGAAAAAAGCTCTTCTCTAGTGTTTCCTGTCCTTTCTAGCAGTGTGATGCTAGTTAAGGACATTGGTGTAATCTAGCTCCAAAATGCTCTCCACAAAGACAAGAGGTGTAGCAGGTCAATGTTCTTGTTACTCATGTCTCTCCTGATACTGAGACAGAGAAATGTCCTTCAGAGAGACATCCCCTGTACCGATTCCATTAGGTCTCTAATGCAAACAGAGGTGATGATTTACATTATGACAGTTTTCTACTGGACAATTGTTCTTTCCTGTAGAGCAGAGAGCAGCCTTCCATTGGTAATTAATGATCCGTGTTATGTAGTCAGCCAGCACTCAGCACAGTGGTGCCGTACACACCATTCAGATGTGGCACAACCATTCAGAGGTCATGTTTTTCTGTCCCACAACTAGATTTCTGCAAGTAAGGTCCCTCATTTAAAAAAAAAAAAAAAAAAAAAAAAAAAGGCTCAGGATTGCAGAAGAAAAAGAGAAGACCATGAAGAAGAACAGGAAGGATGACAGGGAACGATACAGATTAAGAAACATCTGGACAGTTTTGTGTGAAAATATTCTCACATGTGAGACAAAGTAACAAAAAGGGTAAATCTCATTTGTGCTCCACCTGCTTCTCTGTGTAACCACTTGACTGAGCTCTCTTGTCCAGAGTACAGTCATGGATACCTAGTTCATGGCAATCAAAAAGCCACAAGTATCCAGAAATAATCAAAACCTGAAGTAGCAGTAGCAGAAGAAAGTATATGATACTGGATTTTCTCTGCACACAGGTAAGGTTAGGTAAGGAGCAGACATTCGTTGAAGCATCCATTGCCCCACGTGTAAGGACTCACCTTAAGGCCAAGCACTTACTCCCCAGTCTGCTCCCAAGAAGGGAGCTCCCACTGATTCAACACTCAGAAGCAAGTATGGAATTTCCAAGTGGTTTGGGTCCTCAGTGCATGAGCTTCTTGCTTCAAAACGCATTGTCAGAAAGCTCTCTCCTGAAATCCATCTTCATATACCCTTTCTCTAACTGTCTGCTGTCCTCCCATGCCACATATTTTCCTTTGGTCAGAGGAACCAAAAAACTGTGTTTTCCCACCAACCATATTAGCTTTTCTTTAAAGCTGCAGTTATCACTCTCACCAAGCAACACAGGCACGGGGAGCTCAGGGCAGTGGGAAAGAGAGCTGAGGTGTTTGTGGCACAGCAGTGAGCAGTACCACTGGGAACCACACAGTACATTGAAATACATTGGCACCAGTATAAACCATTGTCTCTCTGATTACAAAATGGCTGTGTTGAAATGACTGCCAGGCCCTGCTAAAACACCAAGCTCTTATATACCACTTGTCTGCCATCATTTTCAAAGCACTTTCAGAGGGTGGGAAATGATTTATGTAAGGTCACTGAATAGAAGCAAAATTAAACCCCTCTGTGTCTGAGTCATCTGCCAGCATCATAACCACTGAGATACTCCAGGAAACCCTGGCTTCTCTGTCATGTTAGCCATCTACAGCACAGGATATAGCAACAGCTACAGCTATACAGCTGGAATATCCCCAGAGTTAGCAGAACAGATTTAGTGGTGCAGCTCTGAAGCACTATATGTGAGAAACAGATCTTCTTTTCATATACAGAAAACTAATGCAAATCACAGCGTATTTTTTCTCTGAAACCTATGGGACAGAGGTTCTCAGTAAGGCCACACTAGTATCACATTTACGCCTAAAGTCATCAAAGCAGGAAACGCATAATTTGTGAGGTAGAAGAAAAACTGCAAACTCTACAGTTCCATGTGGTTAATGATCCTTCTATGACCTTCCGGTTTTGCAACTTATCTTTTATTTAAACTATTTATTTAGAGCCATAGGGTTTATATGGAGCATACACTTGTATCCCTTTTCTTAAAGCATTTCAAGATTAAAGTGAGATGTTTTGGTAAGGAAGTTAGAGGAAGAGACACAATGTTTTTCTTTAAGCAGTTTTACAGAGCTAAGCAGGGATTCTGCACAGTAAGGCACACATTGAAGCTGGGGAATAAGGCTGAAGTTTTGGGCTCACCAAGTAATGTCTGGTTAGCCATGTCCTCACTCAGCTTTTGGTACTTTGCTTGGCTGGGGAAATGGTTATCTCCGCTGTCTGTACTGTGAATGGAAAGAGGTAACAATGCCAAATTGCAACCTAAACTCAGAGGCAGAGCTATGGAGAACTTAGGGTGATATATCTATCAACTATAGGAACACTCGCTACTAAAGTTGGGTGGTCTAGCTTCACTATTTTGTCCAAGGTCACCCCTCTTGAGTACCTCCATTTGTTTGACAGAAAAATTAGGAACCATAAAATTCTTCTCAAGATACCGAAACCTGTTTTCTTAGAGGAATAGACTGAAAGACTGAATTGGACAAAATTTTTTAAAAAAGTAAACTAAACTTTCAATCAGTACACACAGTATTCAGAAAGCTCTGGGAGGCTCCATTTTAATCTGCACGGTATTTGTACATCACGTTACTTAGCAAGAGCCAGAAACTAAGGCTGAGGACATCACTTGGAATATCTCCTTGGGAAGCAGCTTCACCCAGCATCTAACATACTCACTCCCACTGCACAGCCTCCACTGAAGGACTGCATGTCACTCCCTGAGTTTGCTGAAGCCATAAACTCATCCCATTCATTCTTCTGGGAACTGTTTTGCTGTTAAAAAAATGTAAATAATAGTAGCTAAAAACCTAACCCATAAAAAGCTTTGAAGTTTGCTTACAAACAAAATGCCTTCATGAACTCTCCCAATCATGTTTGTGCTAAAATATTGACTTTTCAGGGAGGTAAATATTTCTATGCTGCTTATTGCATAGAAGCTCATTTGTGCTGTTTATTCACATGCCAAGGCCAGTTAGTACCGCTGCAGAGCATAAAATCCCAGGCTGGAGGCTTCAGTACAGTTCCCAGCTTGTTCCCCCGAAGTTAGCCAGTGGCAAAACTTTCATTAACTTTGGGGAAAGACAGGTTTCACTTGCCTGCCTGTAGTGCTTCTCTGTGCCTTACAGTGGGTTTCAAAGGCTGTTGTGGTCTTTAGAAAGACTTTTTTTGCAAGCAGGGTGCTGATGTCTCTCATGTCCTGTTGTCAGACTGTGGTGCCTTTGACAAGCCATTCTACAAAGTTCCAATCATTTGTTTTTCCAGGGTAACAATCAATTATGGAGGATATTTGCAGCTGAGTCACCTCTAGCAAGGGCAAAATGTAACACCTGTTTGTGCAAGTGTAAGCCATATACCTTCTTGGGGCTGTGCCATTTGACTATGGAGGGTGATAATTTTGCCCATCCTCCTCTCCCTTATATCTTGTTCAGGTTTTATTTTTCATGTCTTATTTGCAGAGTAAGGGAATTCTGACTTTTTTTTTTATTATTTTTATTCCTGTGGCTACATCTCAGAGCAACCGTCTCAGACACTGGACAAGTTTATATAAAGTACAGCTATCAATGCAGAAGAATAACCTCTCCTATCTGCCCTGACAGAAAAGAAAATATTTCCCCAGAAGCAGAAGAATAGACCAATCTATTGTGTTTCCCTGACAAAGTCACTTCCATATCCTCCAACTCACCTCACTCATTTCCAGCCTCCCAAACATCTTCCCTCTCTGCTAAGCCAGGAAAAAGAATGGCCACCAACAACCCTGAACTCAGGCCATTCCCAGGCATGGAGAAGATGGACCAAAACCAGCATTCTCAGTCCAGGGCTCAGCCAGAAGTTGCTGGAGCCTGCGGTCACAACCTCATTGCAAGAATGAGGAAAAACTCCTGCAAATGAGGAGCTTTTGCATCAGGCAGAGGCAGGGAGGGAAGAGAGCTACTCAGCCACACAACTGCTGACTTCATAATGGGAGGCACGTGCTTACTGTGTGCAGGCTTGGCAGAGTGGAGACAGAGATAGATCTTCCTCAGCCAAAGCCCTCCTCTTCCCTCTCCTGCCCTCAACACTTCCGCAGTTGAAGGGAGGGGGTCAAACAGCCCAAAGAAACAGGACTTAACTAAAGGTATATTGTAAGTCAGTACTGGAGGTGTGATTTGAATTAAGGATACCCTTGTTCTACACACAGAAATGTTTTCCTGTTATGCTTTTTTTTTTTTTCTTTTTACCTTCTTTTTGCCTGTTTTCTCTTATTTGTGTCCTTTGCGATCCCCATTCTCATCATTTAATCAGACATGTTACCTCCCCTCGCAACCCCAGTAGGAGTTTCTGATGATTCTCCTTGCCAAGTTGAGATGGAGGATTTTGGGAAAGGTGAGTCAACTTGGCTGAACTCAAAAGTTCAATGCAATACTTGCCCAACCCTACTGGCTTTCCTGCCAGATAGAAAAATTAATTCAGAGCTAAGTCTTGTATGAAGGCAGTGGCAGCTGTGTGGGATTGACAGATGGGCTGAAAATAAGGCGATCCATACCCTAATTCTCTATTTTTTTCAGACCACAGTCAGGAAGTTATTCTGACTGCTGAATTTTCCCACATTGCAGTTTCCCCCTTCTCCACATGCTGACACACCTTTATGTAGCTTCGGGCTTCATGCTTGCAGACAGGGAAAGACTGATCTGGGATATGAAGATCAGGGGCAGTCTTGACTCTAATGAACATAAAATGGTGGAGTACAGGATCACAACCAGGACTTCGGGGTTTCTGCAGTTATATGAGCAGCAAAGGGAAAACCAGGGGAAAGGAACACCTGGTGCTGAATGGGGCAGGAGTCCTGATGAAAAAGGCATGGAAAATGCCAAGGTGCTTGGTGCTCATTTCACCTCACTTTTTATTGGTGATACCTGCCATCAGGAATTGCAGAGCCCTGAGATTAGAGGGAAAGTCTGAACCATGAAAGATTTATCGTTGGTGGGTGAGGACCAAGTTAGGGAATTTAAAGCAAACTTGCACAAGTCCATGAAACCTGACCCCCAAGTACTGAGGGTGCTGGCCAGTGTAATTGTGAGGCCACTTTCAGTTATCTTTGAAAGGTCAGGGTGAACTGGCATGTTTATGTGGGCTGGAAAAAAAGTAAATGTCACTACTATCTTCAACAAGAGCAAGGAGGAAGAGCTGGGGTTCTTACAAGTCTCACTTCTGTCACTGGGGCGGTGATAAAACAAATAATCCTGGAAATCATTGCCAAACATATGAAGAACAAGAAGATGACTGGACTTACCCAGCATGGATTTATGAAGGGGAAATAGAGCTTAAACCAAATAGACTTCTGTGATGAGATACCTGGCTTGGTAGATGAAGGGACAGTAATGGATGTTGTTTATCTTCACTTTGGCAAGACTCTTGATACAGTTTCCTATGCAGTCCTCATAGATGAACTGGTGAATTACAGATCAAACAACTGGATAGAGATATAGACTGACAGTTTGCTAAACTGCCAGATTTAATAAGTTGTGATTACTGTCACAAACCCAGCTGGAGGCCAATCACTAGTGGTATGCCCCAGGGGCTGATACCGCAGCCAAAACTCCAAGATATTCATTCACTATCTGGATGATGAAGCATTATCAGGAATTGTTCCTATCCCTCTGCTCAAAGCTGGTGGGACACAGTTGGAGTGTTGTGTCCAGTGCTGGGGACACACTGAAGTGAATCCAGAGAAAGATCATGAGGTTGATTAAGGGATTGGAGCATATGTTGTATGAGAAGAGACTGAGAGAACTGGGGCTGTTCAGCCTGGAGAAGAGAAGGCTCAGAAGCATCTTATCTATGTGAATGAATTCCTGATGAAGGCTTGTTAGGAAGACAGAGCCAAACTCTTCTCAGTGGCATCCAAGGACAGCACAAGAGGCAATGCAGTGAACTCCAATAATTGAAAATAAAAAAGTGTGGTCAAACATTGGAGAAAGTTGTGCAGAAGCATTGTGGTGTCTAAATATCTGGACGTATTCAAAACCTGACTGGACATGGTTGTGAGCCACTGTTTCTAGTTTTCCCCATTTTGAGCAGAGGGTTGGGCTAAGCCATGTCTAGAGGCTCATTCCAGCCTCAACCATGATGTGATGCTGTGACACTGGATTATTTTAAATATGCTGTCCCATACACCCCAAGTAAAGAGAAGCAGAAGGATGTTCAAAACTGATTCTTCTTGTTTCAAAACAAGGTTCTCTAAAAACAATAATGGTACCTGTGTAATTCCTGTCCTGTTTTCCTAGCTTGTCTTTCAAGCTCTGCTATTGATTCTAGTGTTTCATTATCTTTACATTAGGTTGCCCGGGTTTTTTCCCAATGAGTAATCTGAATCTTTTCTAATGACATTTAAGTCACTCTTATAGTGCACTATTAGTTTAAGAAAGATTAAGTACACTTTCTGTATTTGGAGAATGCTGTTTTGCTCCCTTTCAGTCTTCTCTAAGTTGAGTACAATTTTTTTCAGTCTCAGCATGACAATACAACTCTTTCCAGATCTCTCATCATTCCTATTTCTCCCTTCTGGCCTCTCCCCATCTGACCCAAATCTTTACTGGAGTGCCCCAGACTCAACATAATCCTGAAGCCAAGGCCTCACCAATGATAAGTGGAGCAGAAAGATGACTTCATCTGTCTCGCAAGCTGCATTCCTCTTACCAGAACCCAATACAATGTCTGCCTTTTTGCAATCCCATGACACAGCTGATTCATGTTCAGCATGTGATCTACTATAACCCTAGAGTCTTCTCTAAAGAGAACTGCCAGCTAAACAGTTGTTCCCTGTCCCAAATTGATCTAGTTGCTCTATTTCTGCTCAAATATAGCATTTTGCATTTTGCATGGCACCACTGAGCTCTCCCTTTTTTGACCTATTTCTGCTACATTCTGACCATGGCTTCTAACATACACTCAGCTTTGTCATCACCAGCTTGTTAGAGAAGAGGGTGAGACAGCACAGGCCCTTGCAGAATTCCACCAGCTACAGTTTTCTATATAGATGGTGATTAATTTATAGTTAAACTAATAGTGTTCTGCACAAGCACAAGCCAATGGTGACTTATTTTAGAGAGCACTTCTCTGCCATGTCAGACTACATCACAACAAAAATCAAGATGGAAGACCCTTACCTTCTCTCCAGCCCCTAAACCATTTGCCCTACTGTAAAGGCAAAGGTCTGGTTTACATGACTTGCTTTTGATGAATCCATGTTGACTGCTGCCCATCTTGGGCTTGCAAATGATTTGTTTAATACTTCTTCCAGAGTTTTCTAGGGCCTGGAAAATGAACATCAGTCCGTCTCTTCCTTCTCCTCTGTTTCCCATTTTAAATAAATAACCAGTCATTATTGCTCAAGAATACCTACTTTATGGAAGAGTCCAGAGAAAAAGTATTCAGGAATTTGTGTCAGAGTTTCAAGCTGGAGCCTCAGGCCTGGCCAGGTCTGTGAGACTTTTCTTCCAGCTCCAGGTCTCTGATCCATGAGTTGGCCCTCCTGTCTGGCGTAAGACAGAGGACATTGACCTACTTATGCACAAGTAAACTTGAATAGGAGTTTCAAAATTCCCACCTCTAAATGTCAGTACTTAAAGAATGATGTCTGACTAGCAGAAACTGATAGTTCCTGTGCCAAAACCTGGAAAGATCAAGAATTCTAATATGCAGGTATCTTACACTCAGTACTAGAGACTAATTTGTTTCAAAATAATATATCTATGTCCTGGCATTTTATTATGAATCTTTTCCTTATTAGTGCTCTGCTTTATGGCTTTCTTGAGATAAACTGGTACATTTTATCAGAGGTCTCATTTATCACATATATTCTTAAAAGTAAATGATGCATGCCCTTGCAGAACATGTGCACTTCTGCGCCAGGCTGCCTTAAGCAGTCAAACCAAATCAAGCTGCTCCAAGCTTTGCACTGGATCTAATCAGTTGCAGAGAAGGGCAAAATCTCCCACTAAACTTTTCCCCTCTCTCACCTTTCCCCTGACTGGCAGATTTTCTCTCTGGTTTTACACTTGATGGCTCCCTGTCAGGTTTTGTTTTCCAGCAGCCCAACTGTCACTGTCCCTGTTTTCCCAAAGATAACATTTCTGTACGTCAGTGTTCACTATCTATCCATGTCACATCCTTCCTTAGATTTTTGTTCCAGGCTTTTGCAGTCAGTACCTGTTGCAACGGGGGTCTTGCAAACTTAGTTAGGCAACCTGATTTTGTTTGATGGAAGTATCTTGAGTAAACAGCTCGTTATGTACATGGCCACTTGCTCAAGAGGTTGAACAGTTGCATTACTCATTTACACATGGGATGTTTTGAAAATAAAACACAAAATACTGCCTCCTTATCAGATAGCGTTTAACTCATTCACGTTTGCAAAGGATGATTCTGAAATTCCCTTTCTGTAGTTCTTTTCCTCTTACGACTGTTTATAAAAGGTGACCAAGTTTATGGTGACCCTGGGGAGGTAGCTGTAATTAATAAAAGCACAATTGAGGTACTAACATCTGAAATCTCCTTCTAGTTTCAATTGAACAAGGCTTTCCTTTCCACTTCCTAGCCTAAATTGTTGCTCTGGAATGTTAAATATTTGTCACAGATCACTCCAAAGCTGGCAGTACTTCAGCAGGAGATAAAGTGACCTCTGGGAACAATTCACAACATTTTCAAGAGGTTCTGAAATCCTACAAGGAGGTAAAAAAAAGGATCTTTACACAGATTAAGATTTTCTTCCTGATTAATTATTAAGCATTATATTCATTTTGCAAACACATAAACTGAATCATAAAACCCTCAAATTTATCTGTATACCTAAACTAGAACCAACTGGAACTGAAGAACGTCTTCAAAAATTTGGCACTAATATCATGATGCCCAATTAAAGGGCTCAAAACCCCAACTGGAGTGTCTGCAATTACAAGTGAGTCTGACAGAAACTCACTGCAATTCAGGATACATCCTACTCCTGGGATTGTGCTGAATGACCAGCACAGCAGGAAAGAGTTTGAAGAATGTAGTCTCCAAGTATTCACCCTGATCAAGAGAGAACATGCTAAAATGAATCTAGTTGCATTTGAAATCTTCCTTGTTATTAATATGACATGAATTTAAGGACAGTAGGGAATGGAATAAGCTGAAAAATATGAAAAAGGCATATTTTCCTAATAGCAAAAAAAAATCCTATTATGATACTCAGTGGGGAAAAAAATAGGGTTTTTGTTATAGTCCTAATTAGCACTATTCAAATAATCAGTTTAAATCACCTGCTGATATGTTTTTAGTGCTGTGGACCAGAGATCAATAGTCCCAGCCCCAGTTCTCCATTTTAATCATTCCCAGGTTTTTCCCTCCTGGACTCTCAAGGATTATACTTTTTCGCTTGGCAATTTGCTGTGAAAGGAAAAAAAAATTTGAGTAGCCAATTTTCTTTGCTCTCACATCCATCTGGCCAGCTACAATAAGCCACAAATTTCAGAAACTGTAATAAATATAAAACACACAAACAAAAAAAAACCCAACCCAAACCACCATGGAAATAGCAAATTCAACTACTCCTGTTGAATTGTGCCGCTTTAAACAGACCCGCAGAGCCGGGTTTTCTAGTGTTTATCGTGCCCATTTACTGCGGCTTTTTTTAAAAAACAAAAAAAAAGGTCCATACTGAGTGCTGAGCACCCATCCTCTTGTTAAGACCTGTCATAGGCAATTAGACCAAGCAACGATTGCGCAATCCTAATTACCTGTTTACACACATTTAAATAAGTGGTCACCACCAAAGGCCATGTCTATACTGGTAAAATAAATGTTCCTGCAACCATTTCTGGCCCTAAGGCCAACTGGCATGTATGTACAGTTAAATTCCCTTATCCATCAAGACACAACAGCCTTATCCAACCTTTTCATTGAGAGCTGAATAGCCTGTATGGACTTCCAGTGCTTTGGAATTGTTTGAAAGCCTACTGGTTAACACCATCCAGCACTGCACAATGGAACACTTTAACTATTCAATACCATGGATGATTGTGTATCAGAGGCCAGGAATGTGTGCTGCTTAATATACTAATATGGACATAGCCTGAGAATCAACTATGAGTTGAAAATTTCATGTTAGATGACAATTATTTTTTTTATTCAGAACAAAAATAAATGTCCCTCTGTAAAACCAGTGCAGGCTGTCTATGACTCTCCATGGACTTCATTCAATTTTGGCTTGGCTGCTAGAAAACATATATATTTATAGTGCATACTGTTAGGATTTATGTTGCAGATTTGCCAAGGAATACCAGTCAGGGACAAGGACCCTTGCATGAGCTGCAAATGCAAAACAATAAGTGTCTACTTCAAAGGTTGCAAACTCAGGATGTATTATCAACATACTGCCTATTATCAACATGACTGCCTTGGCTGATGCAGATGCTGATGCAGATAGATGCAGCTCTCACTGCCCCTGTTAATCCCAGGGTTGGACACGTGGGAAGCACGGTGTTGAAAGATTCATTTGAGCTGGCCAGGACCCAGCTGAAGTCCAGATGTAGTCTAGACAAATCAGGCTGTAGCTGCCAAGAGCCGGGGTTGGGAGCTCATAGGCAGCGCTGGGTAAATACAGCCTGACTTCTCCAACCTGGAGCTAGATAGACCCTGGCTGTGCCCTGTGGCTGTGCCCTGTGGCTGTGCCAGCTGCGTCTCAGCTACCTCGGGCAGCCCCCCACTGAACCCTGTGACACGCCACAGATGTGCTCCTGCTTTGCATCCATCTCCTGCTGCAGCTCCCGACCACTGGGTGCTGGCCGTGTCCACATTAGAGCAGCTGGGTCAGTGTGTAACCACCTGCCAGAGCTGGGTGCAGCTGCCAGACTCACCTGTGGAGCGCCCCCAGCTATTTCTGTTCTATGGGCAGCACCACAGGACTGCCCAGGGCACAAAGACTGGTGGGGAGAGCCCTTGGCTAATGCATGTGGCTGAGGCAGAGTGACAAGTTAGTGGCTGTACAAACCTAAATTAAGCTTAGTACTTGGGCATAAATGAGGTTGATTTGTGCCTGACCCATGCAAAAATGAGAATGATATTTTCCCATAGTCATTAGTTTTATTTTTGAAAATTATATATTCTATAAAAGAAAAAAAGGGAAGTTATTTGCTTTTTGTCATGCCCTTTTGAACCTATTGATTTTTTTCTCTCTCTAAGATAAACAAAAAAACAGCAGCAAGCAATCTGTAAAAATGACACGGTTTAGTAGTAGCAGTAAGAGAGCTTCCCGCACTCAGCATCACAGCCTTGGCTGCTGCTGGCCTATTCACAGCCTCCCAAGGCTCTGATTACATTCTCCATATCAATTCATGGATTTCATTGAGCTCCTGCTCCTGAGAAACTCCTGATCTTGTAGCTCAGCTGTGGAGCCACTGTACATCCATGTGAGCCCTTTCTTATGGCTGCAATGTTGGGAGCTGCTGTTGCCTCCAGGGCTGCTCATCCTGCAGTTCCCCAAGAGCCTCTGCTTCCCACTGCTTCTTCACTAGAAAAAGCTTTTTAATTTTAACTCCTCAGCTGAGTTCAGAACTGGGCATTTTGATGTCCTCCTCTACTGCAGAGGAGCTTTAGGGAGGTCTGAGCCCAGGTGAGGGCTGCCCTGCTGGCACGGCTGCATTTTGTGTTCAGGGTTTTGTAGCACTGCTGCAGCTGCTGAGTTTCTGTACTCAGTAACACTGTGTGATGAACCCAGGCTTGCAGTGTCTCAGAAGGACAGCTGTAGAGTTGGTTCCTTATTCCCTCTAATTCTAGAGCTTCTGAAGGAGCTTGGAGTAATAAGCATTATTTACAAACATGGCAGGAGATGTCTTAGCATGCAGCACACTGGGGTGTCTGTGCACCAGATGGAGACAGAGAAATGATGCTGCTCCAGGACTCTCCCATCAATCTGTGCACTTGAAATTTGTGTTAAACTCTGCCTAGAGGAAAAATATTAGTCAGAATCCCCACCCAATTTCACGGTGAATGATCTCCATCAGAAGCAACTACTGAGATATACATTATTTTTTTTTAATTTAGTTTTAGGTTCAGTACCATGCCAGGGGCTTTCAGGAAAGGGTAATTTCCACTCAAACAGGTACTTGAGAGGAAGGAGGAAAATTTGCCATCCATATGCAAAGGACAGTATGTGAGTGTTCATCAGACAGGGACAGAGATGTGCCCCAAAGAGGTAAAGAGGGGCTTTATTCAACCAAGAGCTATCAGACCAATCCCTGAAAAAGAAGCAGTCAAGTAATTTCTGGGAAAATAGGTAAATATTGCTACACTCTCTTAGTGGATGTCCAGGGACAGGCAGACTTTGACACTGTCTGGATCTACTGGGATGGATATCTCAGGGGTCTAAGGGCCTAAGAAGAATGGCAGCCCCTCCTCCTCCACATCAGAAGAAGTAACACATGGTTGTGATGTCCAGGAAAAATTCTGCAGCTTCATCCTAATGTAAGCAAGGGTCCATCCTCACCCTTTAGAAACGAGTCCTGGCTATTTTTCCCACTGTACATCTGAGCTTTTTTTCTGCATCTGCCACACTGGCTGGAGCTCCAGCAGGGGTGATTTTGAGATAACTGGAAACAGTAAGGCTTTCCTCACCCACAGGTGTGGTGAGTGAACAAAGAGCGTATTGAGACACCTCAGCAAATGCCCTGGTCCCCTGCACAATGCCAGCAAAGCCTCCTCGCCCTGTCACCCTGCCCCCACAGGGATGTCTCCGATGACCAGGGGAAGACACAGTGCTGCAGCAGCATTCCAGCCCAGGGCCCCCGGGATCTCCCAGCCCTGCCACATCTCCTCTGGCCATCACCATGCTCAGGTGCCAGGGCCTCCAGAAAAGCTGACCACTGCCACTGTAAGAGATGCCCGGGGCCGAGCCCTGCGCTGGGATCTCGGGAGGCTGCAGCAGGCTGTGCCAGCTGCATACCCAGGCTTTGCTGCAGTCGTACCGCTGGACGGGTCAGTGTTTCTGCTGGTTTTCCTGGGTGATTGGCTGTAATTACAGCCTGGAGGGTTACTGATGAAAACAAATGCCGGCACATGTTGTCGCAGGGCTGCAGGCAGGAAGGGCTGCCCGATTGCCATCCGAGAGCGTCACCTCAGCCTCCGTGTGGGCAAGAGCAGAGGTTCAGCTCCCCAGCTCCTGAGGACCCCTCCACCCACGGGGAATTTCTATCCACATTTTCACTGCCTCTGCTCCTGCCATTGTGACCAGTGGGACCAGTGACAGCCCCTGCCTCAGAGGGACTCGCCTTCCTCAGGGGTGGGAAATGACATATTCATCAGTGAGGTAGGCACAGGAGCCCAGTTCTGAACCCTCTCTTTCCAGAGCATCCCCAGCATGACACTTTCTGCCCTCTGTTTTGGTTATTAATCACAAGTTTTCATTTTTTCTTTTTTTTCCTTTTTTTTTTAATGAAAGGCCAAGCGGGTCCAGCTGTCGGCTATTCCTGTTCTCTGGGTTGTTGATCCCAGGGGAGATGTCATAGCTGGCAGCTCTCCTATGTCAAGCACAGGCACTGCAGAGGAAATAAAATGAATCTTGCTTCTTTCCAACAGATAATTAAATATTTGCAAGCCAACTATTTTACCTCTTTTCCCACTTTGTTGTTGTTGTTGTTGTTGTTTTTTGTTTTTGTTTTTGTTTTTGTTTTTGTTTTTGTTTTTAATAAAGACTACTTCACCATCACCTTCAGAACAGCTATTGCTTCTCTCCCTGCCATGCATCACCCTGGCAGAGAGCAGCACTTGGAAGGAGAGTGCAGAGCAGCTTTGCCATAAGCATCGCATCCCTGAGAGACTTCTCATTTCCCCTTCAGCCTTCCCAGGAAAACACAGGGTTCTGCTTGCAGCCTCATAGCCCACAGCATTAAACCAGGTATCAGATGCTGCTGACAGGGTACTGGGAAACTGTGACACAAGCCTTCCTCTGCCAATTGCAGAATCAAAAAACGGATGCCTACAATAAACTTTACCTTATCATGCTTTTCCCTATAACTGTGTGTAATAGTCACATCATGATAACCTGCAAGGTGACATTTCCTGTGAATAGTCAAAGTGTCAGGAAAGACAACAAAGCAAGCGAAGTGATAAATTAGGAGCAAATACTTGATGAGCACATTAGCATACAATAACTTGTTTCTTTAATCTTCTATCAAACATTTAGTAACAGGGTGTGGAGGTGTTAAATGAAGTGCTGCTCCAGTTATTTGCTGGTGGAAGTTGATGCATGTGCTGGGAGGAGAGCAAACAGTCAGTGCTGGCCAGCAGGAGTAGATCTTTTCAGCCCTGCTGATGTCAATGCCTGCTCCCTGCATGGAAAAGATGCAACATGTGTTAGATAAGTGAGTCATCCCAGGTCAGGCCCACAGCCAGCAACTGCTGAGTTCTTTTCCAAGCTCTGCTACTGATTTACTTGATGGCCTCTGTGGGTTTGTTAGGCCAGAAATTTGTTACTGCACCCTCAAACTGCCTCGTAAGAAAGCAACTGGTTTCTTGGCATCCACTGCTTCTCACAGCTCCCTAAAATAGAAGCCTGTCTCTGACCTCCTTGCTTTCCTACCTGGATAATGGAGACAATTGCTCCAATGTATCCTAGCGGTGTGCAAATAGAAAAGATCTTGCCAAGACAAATGTGTAATGTCAGGATCTCTAACCCTTTGCTGTAGGATGGAGATGTTTGAGTCACACAGACTGAAGCTACAGAAACACTGAACTCTGTGTGGCTGACTTCACCCCCTTCAAGCATCCCTGGGCTGTTGCTTCCCCATTAATCCCCCATTAATAACTACTTTTTTACATCTGTCACTTGGCCAACTGTTAGCTTATACCCTATTCATCTTGTGTAATGTGAGCTCATTAATCAACTTGTCGTGTGGTGGAGAAGGCCAAGAATACTGTGTGAACCAGATCTCTAATCTTGTCCAAAGGAAAAGAGAGCAGGTTTCTTTGACAAGACTTACCTTCCACAAAACCCTGCTGGTTAGCATTGGTCTTATTTTTAACCTTTAATGGCTTGTTGTTGGAGGCCTGAATGAACTTCTAGTGATTGTTTGAGGGATACTGCCCTACTCACCAACCTATTTCTCCCTGGAGTGCCCCTTTTACACCAATTAAGTTCCAGACCTACTCTGTCAGTCTCCTATGTCTTTAGAATTCCCCCAGATTTGTAAATATAAAACTTGACCAAGCATTTTAATCTTCCCCTTTAAGACACAAAGATAGCCAGGCCAGATGATGTAAAAAATGTTTAATTTTAGCAGATGCTGCCTCACATCCTCCATTGTTCCAGATGGTAAATGATGTACTCACTCCATTTGCAATATCATAAGGGATGAACATCCATCTCATTCTCAAATGCAGAATGGAGATAGACTTTTTTTTTAAACACAGTTTGTGATTTTACCATCTGCATTTGGCAATTGTTCTATGCAGCCATGGGGATGAGTTTGGAAGAAGAAGCAACATTGTTCCTGACATGATTATGTCGACGTTTTCAGCATTTCTTTCACTCTCTTGGCTGTTGATGATCTATTAATCCTTTGGTTTCCTTTTATCAATCACTTACATTGTTTTAACTTGTAATTTATTGTCATCGTTGTTGTATTTCCTGTGGGTTCTGCCTGATTTATGCATCATTTCTTCATGTTATATTGCTCTTTCTACATCTCTTTTAAAGCAGGCTATTTCTTACCCCGTATATCTATTTTCCATCTCCATGATATCATGGTTGGTTGAACAACCAGTAGAATAGTCTTGGCTATTTTCCAGTTTTCATTAACCCTCCACATTTTATGTTTATGTTCCCAGTCAACTATGCCAGCAACAGCTTTAAATATGTGCAGACGCACACATGCATGAACACATAAACACAGCACAAGCTTGACCACTCAGACATAAGGGGACCACAAAAAAAAGGTCATGTTAGCAATAATTTGTATGAAGTGGGAAAGCCAAAAAACAGACCTGGCAATGTGTTGTAGTGACATCAAAGTGAGAGGCTGCATGTAACCCACCTTCAACATGGCGAACAGGCCCTCAGTCATGTCATTACTAAAAAAATTTTGTGATCTTTGTCTCTTGGATGGAGCTCTCTGCTGCTCCACAGAGGTCTCAGTGAAGTAATGGGATGTACCAACCCATGTCTCATAGAAGTGACAGTCTGTCAACATGTGCTTGGGCTTCTGACAATGACACATGTCCTTCAGGTCTGCTGACTTCACCAAGGGCACCAGCATCACTTTGATTTTCTCCTGAAGAGACTACAGCTAGAAATTTGACCGCAAGGTCACAAGGGCTTAACTTGCCCCATAGCTACTGATGTTTCATTGGCAGAAACCCAATCTTCAATGCAATCTCTTCCAGTCTTACCAGGCCATGCTCTTGCCTATGGCTTAACTGTTGTTCCACCACAAGCTTTGCCAAATCCTACATCTCCAAGATACCATCTTCATGGACAAACCCAGATGTCATGAGCATTAAAAGCCATTGATGAAGTAAAGATTGTCAAGCATCATAGATGTGGAGATCCTCCTCCCAACACAGGGCAGCAATAATATCCCATTGGGTTTTGGGTTCAACTTTTTTTGTATTTCTGAATATAGAAACATACAGGTGTTTATGGTCACAGATATGTCTGTGCACACTGCACACATAGGCTGATAATTAGTGCTGTAATCTACTTGAGTGAGATAAATCTAATTTGATTATGGTCTGTGGTACAAAAACAACTTCTAACTTTTAGATTGAGTGATTAGTCCTTCCGTTTCTGTCAGAAGGAGGCTCTCTTTTGAGCTAGCCAGTGCTCTTTGAAGTTTAAGAAATGAACCCCTACTTTTTTAAACTTTGGGGAGCTGCTGTTGGCTGTATGAAATGATTCAACTAGCAGTGAATTAAAATCCTAGTGTGGTTTCTGTCTCTGAGCTGTGAAGAGGTGACTGGAGGACTGAATGTCCTGTTCTCTTGTGCAGTGTGGTGGTCTTTTCAGCCACCCATCAATATGTCATTTCCAGTTTTATTAAGTGGAACTTCACTCCATAAATCACATCTCATCAGTACCAGAGGAAGACATTTCCTGCTGGTACTGGGCACAAATGCTGTGCAGGCTTTTAGAGCTTGGCAGCTGTACAGAGCCCATCCTGGTGCAGGAGGACAGAGGTCTTGGGTTTCCAAGAGCATCAAAATGCTTTTGACTCTGCCCATTTACAACTGACCTGAGTAGAATGCATGAGTCCATGTGGATGCTATTCAATTGATTCAAATCAGGAAGGTAGGAAGACCTAACAGCAGTATGAGAGGAGAACAGCAGACAAGCTGCTTCAGCATGCTGGGCACTTGCCTCAGTGCCCAGAACACCTATGTGCACTCTGGGGTTGAGTTTCTGTGTGCTTTTCAGGTTGAACATTTATCTGTACTTAACAACCCTGTGTCAGTATCTGCTGCATTCCCCCCTCAGTGTCCCGAACAGTCCCCTCAATAATACAGTAAACAGTTGCTTTGTCTTTTGTCTTTATTAGTCCCACAGGAGACAATATTGCCTTTGCTTATGACCCTGTGCTCTTGCTGGCACGGCTGTGTTCCTGCCAGAGCACGTATTAGTTCCTGAGCTCAGGGTGCTTACAATGTGTTTTGCTATATGCTGACACAGACACACACACGCTGGCTTACCCTAATGACATGAGTCTCACAGAAAACTGAGAGCTAAATTCCGGGTAGCCATGGGGGCTACACAGGATCCAAAATACTGTAGGATGTCTCCCTATATCTCAGAGCTGATTTCAAAGGAACAGAGAGGCTAGAGCAGGTGTGGGAAGAAAGAAAATAAAAAAGGTGATTTATAGGCCTAAACATCTTCTGGCATTGGTTGTCCTGGTCTGGCTTTCTCTTGCCAGAGAATGGTCTTTGCCTAGCTGAGCTGCCCATCCTGAAAGCATGAGGGTATCTGAGCTGTTCTCGGGTCCTGCTCCAAATCCCCAGTGATGGTGACACGGGCCCTGCACTCCGCTAGCTTCGGTTTCATCATTCCACACGTCTCCTGGCACAGGCAGGCATGGGAAGCAATTCTTGGCAGCTGCCTCTGGAACCACACTAGTACTGTACTATAGGAGTTACTGCCACCGAGATGTCCTCATCTTCATCTGGCTCCATCAAAGAGAGCCACTGCCCTTCCTCCAGGTGAGACCACAGTAGTCAGCAGCACAGCAGGTACAGAAAGGGAAGCCCAGCATCAAGAAGGGATAGACATCTGCTTCAGCTGGGAAGCCTGGCTGTCTACAAAGCAGCTTAAAAGGTTATCCTAGGTAAAAAAAGGCAAACAAAGCAAACTTGTGGGCTTGTTTCCGTGGATACTTGCCTGGAAGTGGAGGAATCTTTTAGAAGTCTTCATAGCCGCAGTGCCATGGATTGTTATGAATCACTTGGGACAAATACATCCTCAAAGCAACAATGACTTTTTAGTCCATTGTAAGTTGCTCATGTGTTGATGTTTTAGAGAATAACATTGCTTAATGTGTTTATACTTTCTGGAGGATGACGCAAGAATGTCTCTTTATAAGGTAACTAGCTCTTGTAGAAAGATCCATATGGCAGGTACAGAATTCACAGCACTATTATCCAGAGCATCCTGTTGTCATTTGCACAGTTGGGGTTTTTTTCAGGTATTTGGACATATACTTTGTCACTGTTACTTTATTTTACTCCAGCAGATACATGCATGGCACCCTTTTATAGCACCTTCCAATTTTGCTTGCCACAGGGGTAAAACATTTTTCAGAACTTCCAAAAAAATTTAGTAAGGGCCCTTATGTGTGTTTATGTAGCCTTTCATCAAAGACTGTAGAAAGAGACCATGTGGTCTTGTGGCTAGATCAAAGCTAGAAAGCTCCTGAGATCTAATCTGGGCTGAACCAGTGACTCACAGGGTGGTTTTGGCAAGTCACATGATCTGTTTGCTCAAGTTCTATTCAGCTGAAAAAAGCAGGTGAGAAATACATGCGGAATCCAACCTGAGCTTTCCAGCACAGATGTATTTACAGGAAATAATCTAAATTGATATACCACACATGCAGGCTGCAGTTAATACTTTGTAACAAAGATACCAGGCTTCTGGCAATACATACTGATTTTGGCCTGTGGCTCTTTCTTTACATCTGCAGTTCTCAAACAATCTCAATACAGGCAGGACTACCTGAACAAGAGCCTATATATATATGGGTGGATCCTTAGGATCTTGCTCCACAGTCACGCTTTTCACTCCATTTTTTAACCCACTTCCAGTAGTGGGTATTACACGTTGTCCCCTGCACTGGCAAAGGAGTGTGTTCAGTTCTCTTTTCAGGTTGACTCGTTGAGACAGTTGGGGCTGTTCAGCCCAGAGAACGGAATACTCTGTGGAGACCCTGTAGCACCTACCAGTGCCTAAAGGAGCTACAAGAGAGCTGGAAAGGAACTTCTTGCAATGGCATGTAGTGATAGGATAAGGGGGGGTGGTTTTAAACTGAAAGAGGGTATGTTTAGGTTGGACAGAAGGAAGAAATTCTTTACTGTAAGGGTGGTGAGACAGTGGAACAGGTTGCCCAGAAATGTTATGAATGTCCCATCCTTGGTATTGTTCAAGGCCAGATTGTATGGGGCTTTGAGCCACTTGGTCTAGTGGGAGGTGTCCCTGACCATGCTGGAACCAGATGATATGTAAAGTCCCTNAGGAATACTCTGTGGAGACCCTGTAGCACCTACCAGTGCCTAAAGGAGCTACAAGAGAGCTGGAAAGGAACTTCGTGCAATGGCATGTAGTGATAGGACAAGGGGGGGTGGTTTTAAACTGAAAGAGGGTATGTTTAGGTTGGACAGAAGGAAGAAATTCTTTACTGTAAGGGTGGTGAGACAGTGGAACAGGTTGCCCAGAAATGGTATGAATGTCCCATCCTTGGTATTGTTCAAGGCCAGATTGGATGGGGCTTTGAGCCACTTGGTCTAGTGGGAGGTGTCCCTGACCATGCTGGAACCAGATGATATGTAAAGTCCCTTACAACCCATTCTGTGGTTCTATGATTNGAAAGGAACTTCTTGCAATGGCATGTAGTGATAGGATAAGGGGGGGTGGTTTTAAACTGAAAGAGGGTATGTTTAGGTTGGACAGAAGGAAGAAATTCTTTACTGTAAGGGTGGTGAGACAGTGGAACAGGTTGCCCAGAAATGGTATGAATGTCCCATCCTTGGTATTGTTCAAGGCCAGATTGGATGGGGCTTTGAGCCACTTGGTCTAGTGGGAGGTGTCCCTGACCATGCTGGAACCAGATGATATGTAAAGTCCCTTACAACCCATTCTGTGGTTCTATGATTCTATTATGTTATTACCCTTTTACCAGATCGTCTTAGGACTCAGTGTGTGAGTGCACAGGTCCTTCATGCATGCATACAACAGCATTTTTGCTTTGTTTGTGCCTGCAGCCTGTAACGCTGCTCTCAGGCTACCTCTGAGTGGGTAAAGCCCAATGCAGCAGCTGCCTGATCCCAGTCTCCAGTTAGTATTTATCCAACAATTCCTCCTGGAGAGATTCTCCACTGGTAAATAATTTCCCTCATGTCCTTTTCCCTTACACCTGTTTTGAGGCTGAGAATGTTCGGAAGGCAATCCTGATCCTAATCTATATTGTAATCCTTTCAGCCCAGCATAGGATGGTGTGAGCAATCTGTTTGCCTGACAGTCATAATACCTGGAGGATGATTGTGTGCCTGAGGTTACACTGTCATGTGCAGTGGTGTTGAGTCACAGGGCAGGGGGTAGGAAGGGGAGTAAAAGGCTAAAAGTAAAAAGTTCCTACACAAATCCAAGATTTTCACTATTACTGAAGCCCTCCAGACAATAGTCTGCTCATGCTTGAAAGCCCAGTTAATGAGTCCTAGGGTGCTTCTTTGCTTTCATTAGGCTGGGTGCACCCTCAGAGTCATGCAAGCACATGCTTTGCCACCCCTTTTCCTCCCTTCCCCAATCTGAATAATCCAGGAGGCTCAGCTGCAGTCACTTATTAAAACAAGGGGCAACAGGAGCAAAGTGGCCAATGGCCTGGCATCACCCACACAATTACAAAATACAACCAGCATTCCAGGCACTTCTGGCATCATCTGGAAAATTCTCACCCTCAGTTGCTCCAGTCCCAGGTCTCCCCACCACATCCTCACTCTTCCTCTCCTGCCAAAGCACTAGTGGGTTCTTGAGCACATCTTGGGCTGACACATACCCTAACACAATGCAACATTTCCAGTGCCAGAACATCTCATGGTGCTGAATATGGGTGTTCCTGTGCCTCTTAAACCTCCATGGGCTGGTTTTACTTTCAAAAATGGCCATGTTTGTCTTATTTTCACAGTCATTTGCAAGTGAAGCTGCAGTTGGAAGAGCTGCAGCTGAAGAGTCCAGACGATGTGTCATTGCTGGAAGTAAGCTTTGAAGATGTTTTTGGGAGCAAAAAGACATTCAGACCCTAAATTTAAATCTCAGAAGCTGTTTTGAAGTACTTAGGAGCCATCCAGATTCATGTGAAGTGAAGGGAAGGGAGTTTAAACCAAAACTAATCAAAGCTCTTAAAAGGATTAAAACCCACTCCTACTTAACACCCTGCCACTGGCCATCCTGCTGATTTTATTCTAAACTCAAAAGAAATTATTCATGTGCTTGCTCCAGGTGAAATAAAACCAGTTTTCCCTGAAAACATGCTTGGATTTTCCTAATGGGCTGTGACCAGATTTTGGTAGTGGGAGGGCAGGCTTCAGGAATGGCTGCAGTGAGAAGTTACCAGAAGTTTTTCCAATGTCAAGCAGAGCCAATGCCAGATGGCTCCAGAAGGGACTCACTGCTGGCCAAGGCCGAGCCATTCAGAAATGGTAGTAACACCTCTGTGATAACATTTTTAAGAAAGAAAACAAGTTATTGTGCAGATGTAATTGCAGCCAGAGATGAGCAAGGTGAGAACATGTGAGAGAAACAGGCCTGCAGACGCCTAGGTCAGTGCAGAAGGACGGGCAGGAGGTGCTCCAGGCACCAGAGCTGAGATTCTTCTGCAGTCCAAGGTGCAGCCCATGGTGAGGCAGCTGTGCCCCTGCAGCCCATGGAGGGTCACAGGGATGCACAGATCCACCTGCAGCCCATAGAGAGACCTAGGCTGGAACAGGGGGATGCCTGAAAAAGAGCTGTGCCCCTGTGGGAAACCCATGACCTGTGGGCAGGAACCTATAGACCCATGGAGAGAAGTGTCACACTGGAGCAGGTGTCCTGGTACAACTTGTGACCAGGTGTGGGACCCACACTGGAGCAGCCTGTCCCTGAAGGACTGCATCCCTCGGAAGTGTGGCCCACATTGCAGCAGTTTGTGAAGAGCTGCAGCCCATGGGAAGGACTCACACTGGAGATGTTTGTGGAGACTGACTCTCATGGGAGGGACCCCAGCTGGAGCAGGGGAAGGACTCCTCTCCCCTGAGTAGTGACACAACCAACCTGTGATAAGCTGACCATAATGCCCATTCCCATCTCCGTGTGCCACCGAGGGGGAAGAGGTAGAACTTGGGATGGAGGTAGGGGTGGGAGTAAGTTGTTTTTAAGATTTATTTCTCATTAACTTGCTCTGATTATGTTAGTAGTAAATTCAAGTAGTATCTCAAATTTGAGTCTGTTTTGCCCATGACAGTATTTGGTGACTGATCTCTCCCAGTACTCCCATGGGCACAACAGGGCTGCAGTGACTCCTCAGTGCTGGGCTCATCCTTCCCATCACAGCAGGCACAGCCAGACCCATCTCCACTGTCCAGGCTGGATCTGGAATAAGGAGACTGCACAATGCAGGTTTACAAGTCAGGGTCTGAAACTTGAAACAAAACATCAAACTCTAGTAGTGTTGGATCCCCTGTGCTCTACTGAAAATATTAATAAGTAGTAGCACAGTAAATTCCAAGATGTAGTGAAGTAATTAAAACAATAAAATCTTTAAGATTGAGAGGATGCCTTTTATTGTCCACCTACAAGGTGAACAGAAAAAGAGATTCCTGAAAACAGCCTGGGAAACAGGACCCTTTCCCAGCATAGAAACAAGGGACAGAAAGTTCAGAAAGTTCAGTCCTCTGCAAGGCTGTAATCCTGTCCTGCTTCTTCCCATCTTATCTCATCCCCTGGTACCCCCAAAGACTTCCCATCTTATCTCATCCCCTGGTTCCCCCAAACCTTCCACAATGGGACTCACTGGATATTTTGCATGTGGCTGAATTTCAGTCCAGTAAGTAAAAAAAACCCAAACAAACAGGAGTTGAATTCGATAAAAGGAACTTCCCATCTGTGTGTCAAGTATGGAAAGAGTCACAGCTTCTGCCCCCAGTTCATATGGCTCTGCCCTGGACAGAAAGCCCAGAGCAGTGTTTTACTTTGCACAAAATGCTGATGCCAACAAATACCATAGTAGTGGAAGTAACTTAAACAAAACCCTGCTGGCTAGCACAGCCCGTCTGAACCCCAGCTGCCTTTTTTTTTTTTTTTTTTT
>VXBB01010407.1:169906-183669 GCA_013399915.1 Illadopsis cleaveri
GAACCCCAAAAAAAAAAAAAAAAAAAAAAAAGTAAAAAATTGGAGTTGAGCAACTATGCCAAGGTTAAATTGGGTCAAATCCTGAAATCTTGACTTCAGGCCAGACTCTACAGTTTCCAATGATTTATACAGGAATGTTGCATGCACTGGAGAATTTCTCCCTGGTTTGCTGCTCAGACTCTGCTGGGTGAAGGCTGAGTTTGCATCTCTAGGTTTGACCCAGTAGAATGGCATCACAGAGTGCAGGCCAAGCCTGATTTGTTTCAGATTACAGTAGTTGTGTTATAATTTATGCCACAGCAAAACTCCTGAGTATATACTGAATGTAGCTGCATTATAGTACATGTCAGAGCAAAACTTCTAGATACACCCTTACGATCTGGGTGGGGATTTTCTGCGTGTGGGATCTGTGGAACTAGATACCCCAAGCATGGAAACTGGATCATCCCTGCAGAAGGCTTGGTGGAGCTGCCAGGGTCTAGTTGCAGCGCTCTGCTTGCTCAGAGACATCTGGTTTGAGTGAAGCCTCTTGAACTCCCACCAATGAGGTAGGACCCACACAGCCTCACAGCAGAGAGCTCAGTGCCCTGCTGGTCACTCCCATCCCTGGCTGCCTTTGCTTCTGTAACTCCCTGGCATTTTTTGACACTGCCAGCAAAGGAGGACAAACTGGGATTGGAGATGGCTCCATTGGTACCATGCTATGTGTCCTAGTCACCAGGAGCATCCTCAGCTGACCCATAAAGGAAAGACCCAGCTCCCTCAGGCCGCCCAGCATAGAAGCAGATATGAAATGAAAAGCTGTTTTTGTGTGATTTCTGAGCATGCATTTTCTATACACACTCAGAGTGATTTATTTCTCCTTCTTTTGAATGGCTGCAGCAGTCTGTATCAAGGCTGTATCACTGTCCACATACTTTTTTTTTGGTTTGGTTGATCGCTTCTCAATTTAACTCCTCCCTATTAGATCTTTAACTGAAGAATTTCTCCCATTGTTTTTGAGGACAAACCACATGCCTTGGTAGCTGCAAACATGTATAAGGAAAATGTATTGTCCAGTCCATTGGTAGCTTATCCTGTTGGGTGTTTTATGTGATGATCACTGGAAGAATCACAGTGCTGAACTGTATGTTTTCTATGTTTGGCATGTGGTGAGGCTTAATAATCCTGTCTGTTACAAAGTCACTCATGCTAGTTGTTTCCAAATGAATCAATAACCCTTTTAAAGCCACAGCTCTGAGACCATCTACTGCTGTGATCCATTTACCACTGGCTTTTGAAGTGCCTACAGTCCTACCCAGAATCTGTTACTCTGTGCAAGTCATCCCATTGACTCCGAGAAGAGCTGGGGGTGTTCAGGGCTTTGTGTTTAATTGGCAAACCATGGACACACTTCCACTCCTCTGGTGCTGGAAGTCCATTGCAGCTGGCATGCTTTCTGAAATGATTCATCCTGACCTTTGCTTGAGACATACAATGGCTTCCTAGCAAAGATGACCCAGATTTCTGGAAGAAACACTGTAAAACCATAGTGAAAAATTTCTAGAAATAATTAAATTCAATCATTTGCAAGGGTCAAAAGATCTAGACACCTGTTTCCTGGAAAAGCAGCAAGGAGGGAAGGGGCAGCTTGACCATGGCTCAGCTGTCCCAGTCCCCAAGGAAGATTAGCACCTGGGTAAAGGGCAAGTGGCAGGCACTGAAGACAGCAAGACTGAGGTCAATCTGATGGGAAAAAGAGACATAAAGATTGTATTGCTTCTCTAGAGGCCTCTGCACAGCATAGAATAATGTAATGATTTGTGTTGGTAGGGACCTTAAGCATCATCTTGTTCCAACCCCCCTGACATGGGCAGGGTCACCTTTCACTAGATGAGGTTGCTCAAAGCCCCATCCAACTTGCCTTGAACACTGCCAGGGATGAGGCATCCACAGTTTCTCTGAGCAATCTGTTCCAGTGCTTCTCGAGCCTCACAGTAAAGGTTTTCTCCCTAATATCTAATCTAAATCTACCCTTCTTCAGTTTAGAACAATTCCCCTCTGTCCTATCACTACATTCCATGACAAGGAGTCCCTCCCCATATTTCCAGTAAGGCCCCCTTTAGGTAGAGGAAGATGCTGCAAGGTCTCTCCAGAACCCTCTCTTCTCCAGGCTGAACAGTGCCAGCTCTCTCTGCCTGGAGTAGTGCTCCAGCCCTCTGGTCATTTTCACAGGAGTGGTGCTCCAGCCCTCTGGACATTTTAAGGACCATCCTCTGGAACGACTCAGCAAGTCCATGTCCTTCTTATGTTGGGGGCCCCAAAGCTGAATAGAGTATTTCAGGTGGGGTCTCACAAGAGCAGAGGGGAACGAAGAAAGTCTGATCAATCTCGCTGTGCCTTCTTGCTGTGGAAAGACTGCCAGCAGCTTGGGGTATGTGTGCTGGGAACCCCCAGCAGCTCCTTCAGTTCTAAGATTGCAGATGCTGAAGGCAGGCACTGAGCCACATCAACAAACCCAGCCTGCAGAGGTTCCATTGAACCTCTGACTATGAGGTGGGAGACCTGATGAGCATCAAACCCCTTCCCCCGTGTCACAGGTGCAGATATTTTGCCAAGGGAGGCTGTCAGCTATAATAAGTAATCTCTTCTATCGGCACACAGCCTGAGCTCCCTGCACCACTCCGCCTGTCACTGGGTGAGGCCTTTTCCTCTCAGGCTCTGACTCATGCCCACATGCGTGAGCAGGATGTGCATCACGGGCCAGACCCAGGTCAGCAGCTCAGCCCACGGCACCCTGTGGAGCAGCCCTGCCTGTGCCCAGCAGCCAAAATGCTGCCAGTGACCCAGAGCCATGCCCAGTGCTGGGGACAAGCTGCATGCCACTGCAGCATCTTCCCTCCAGCACACTCAGACATCCCAGGATGGACCACCTCCCGCCAGTGGCTAATACTGGCAGTACTGTCTGTCTGCAGGCAGCAAGGCTTGCCTGAGGAGCCTGCAGGCAGGGGGTACCTCCTATCTGGGGTCCAGGCACCATCCTGACAAAAGCACTCTCCCTGAAAAGCCCCCCCTGCCCCTCGCTGGAGGGAGATTGCTCAGGGCTTTGGCTGTGGTTGGCACACACACATGTAGACGTTGGGCCACAGCTCAGCATGTAAAGATGCTCCCTCTCCGCCTGAAACACAAATCCTGCTTTTCCCCATATGCCCAGAAAGAAAGAAGAAGAGGAGATTGAGAAAAATGTTACTAAGTCAGGAAATCATTCTGGAGGAGGGGCAGTAGTTCCTCTAACCTTGCACATGGGGAAAGAAAACTATTTGCTGACTTTGCCTTATTTTTTAATTTATTGTTTTGCCAGCTGCTCAGATGAAAGGACAGAACTGCCTGCTGTAATAAGGCAGCCAGTCAAGCATGTCTTTGCAGCACGAAGCATCAGGCTGGGACACCAGTAACGAGTAGGGAATAGTCCAAAGGGTTCATTGGACACATCCTTTCAAATCCCTCTTTGCAACAGAGAAACAGGACATTTGGTTGTTCTTCCTCACATGAAAATCCAAAATCTCCTGGAGATCATTGCCTTCAGCAGACAGGGCCCTTACATATCACAAATCACGAGACTCATGATTAAAAATCCCATGAGTTAGCTGATTAAGCCTTTCTGTCCACTGGGCTCAAGTCCTCACCACTCTGGGCACTGCAGCTGCCTCAGAAGGCTACTGACTTGCACAAAGCACAGTGTCACCTCCAGTCCCCATGGGGAGTGAGGGCAGCAAAAAGATCCTCCAAAACCAGGCCAGCTGCTCCTCTTCAGTCATTCCTGTTATATTGCTATTGTTTAAAGCACATTATCTTTCCAAGCAAAGTAATTTATTGAAGCAGTGCCAAGCTCTGCTGTGGAATTCATTGCTGCAGGATTTTGAGACCTCAAGGTACAGATAGAGTCAAAGTAAGGTCCAAACAAGGCTTCCAAACATAGGAAGGTCCTTGGAGGATGCTTAAATACCAAGGTGGGTATCAGTTTTGGTTGGAAGGGACCTTAAAGACTATCTAGTTCCAAATCCCCCACTGTGGGCAGGGACACCTTTCCACTAGACCATGTGGCTCAAAGCCTAATCCAGCCTGGCCTTGAACACTTCCAGGGTTTGGGCATCTTCAGCTTCTCTGCGCAACCTGTTCCAGTGTCTCACTACACTTACAGTAAAGAATTTCTTCCCGACCTAAATCAACTGTCTTTCAACTTAAAACTGTTACCACTTGTCCTATCACTACAGTCCCCGATAACAAGTCCCTCTCCATCTTTCCTGTAGCTCCCCTTTCAGTACTGTGTCCCTGTGCTGCTGGGAAACACCACAGGAGGTGCCTGATGGGCACCTGCCATACTCCCAGGCACATCTGTAGGCATCAGGAAATGGCACGTGCTTCTCCTGGGGCCAGATGGACCTGTTGGCCTGACAGCATCCTGCCTTCCCCCAGACCCAGGCACTCTGGGCACAGGCATGAGGGGGGCGAGGAGCAGGGCTCCCCACCATTCTTGTCAGCCAACAATTTCATACATGCACCAGGTGAGTTTTACACTTCTGCCTGATATTTGAGGGTTGTTGCCCCCCTGCTTAGCAACAGAGGCTGCTGGCTGAACTTTGTGAGCCTAATTCTGCTGCCATTAGTCACTGGGGGGAACACTTGCTCACATCAGATATGCCACTGCCCATCTGCAAAGTCACTCTCATGGGGTGTGCCTTGCACAGCCTTTTGCCCCAAATTATGTGGGTATTTTGTCTCCAGTTGTTAGTACAGCAAAGGAATACTCGTGGTATTTCAGCCTCAGAGAGACTATGAATCTGACAAGTTGAGACTTGACGTGGATGTTATCACAGGGCCCAACAATGGCTTTGCACTCAATTACATTTATGGTTTCTGCAATTCATCTAAATGTTTATGGCTTTTTCACTACCAGGAAGTAAAGAAAAAATTTTTTAAAAGTCATGAAAAGGAAACTTAAGTTCTGTAATGAAAATTTGCTGGTACAAGGCTCTGTGTGAGACAGGAAAGAAACTGAGCAACTACCTTGGGTGGTGGGGAAGAGTCATTTTCTGTGGTGACCAGAGCTATATTTGATTTCTTAGGCAATGTCAGCTTTTGCATGCTACATTCTTTGGCTAATTGCCAGCATGATGTGTAATACTTTAGCCACACTGTTGTTACTTAATCCTTTCCTAATCTGCAATTTGCGCAAGAGGAGTAAAATCTAAGCAAAGCCACTGAGAACATCTCCACTAATAATTTATCAAACTCAACTTTTGTTGTTGGCAGGAGACGGTAGTTGATGGAGGTGAATGTTTTCCCACAACAGCGCCGTATCATAAACACAGGGCAGCTGATTCACGCCACACTTATTTTCTGTCACCCACCCTTCGTGTCACCCTGATATTTCTTCGAATGATAAGCCTGTGTGTGTGCTCACAACACACCGCCGAGGTCCCAGTTTCATCTCTTTCTGCAAATTACACATTAATTAACCATTAATAACAGTGGGAGTTGCATGCAGAAATCCACACCCGCCGTGATGAGACCGTGCCCTTGGTGAGCAAGTGCCTTATTAATCACCTCCACCTCAGTGCTGCCTCCACAGCCCTGCCAGACAAACGGCCCCGGAGAGGGAAGCGCCAGGGCGCTCACCAGCCCTAATCCTGCCTTAAAGAAAAGCGTTACCTCTTGCTCTATGAATTTTATTTATTTTGGTCCTCTGGGCAGTGCTTGCTGTTGTTAGAAACATGATTGCTTCATACAGTTATGTTAATGTTTGCATTTGACAGAATGTAATTGATACTTCGGCTGCTCCAGTTTCAAAGCCAAATTAGGAAATGAAGTGCTGCACATTAGCTTGTTTAGCTGGTTAAATACTGTAAATAAATACATGCAGGGCAATGAAAACTAATGAGTTTTCTTTAAGGCATTTTCTAAATAGCTGGCTTCACAAAACGAAGAAAAAGATGCTGCTGTGAACTCATATCCTGAAGGATTTCTCATTTTGCTGCAACAAAGTTGATCCTGTCTGAAATCTGAACTCTGGATTTCACTTGGAGAAAAGGATTTTGCAAGTTATGGAGGAATCAGGGCAAGAACTGTTGCAAATTTCACGGTACTTTTATCAACAATACTTCTGAGACATTGCATTTAACAAAGCCATTTTTTGCAAGAGATTAATTCAGACCGTGGTTATATGTCAAGTTATTCTTCTCAATGCTCACTAGAAAAACATCCTTGTAAGAAGTATTTGCATAGGATATTTCTTTGTGCTGCTAAATCTGTGCACTGCCATAATGCTGAATGTTGGGCTTTTTTTCCCTGACAGAATGCAACAGCATGAAAAAAGTAGGGAAAAAAATTTGGTTTTCTATATAGAGATAATCTGTTGAGAATTGCTTGACAGAGTGCACTCAGCACTGCTGGAATAAAAAGTGTTTCTCAGGTTATCTGTCAGGCCTGCTCTCAGTGCATTAAAGGAGAACTAGAGGAGAATATTGCACTGGCTTGGTGATCTAGCCAAGAGCAATGAATTTTCCTCTTGTACATCTGTAAAACAGCCCTGTTCTTTCACCCCCTTGCTTTCACAACTACTAAACTGATGCAGAAGTGCCATTGCCTGACTTGAAGGTGTTCTACTAAAATCAGGGCACTGTTTAGCATAGGTAGAGCTGAACGTCTACCAGTCCTTTTTGAGTGCAAATAACCTCAGTATCACCTGCTTGGCAAAGACGTTGACCTTAAACCTGAGCTTGCTGAGCTGGCTGTTTTACCTGGCACTTTCAGAGGAAGCTGGTTTACAAATTCTGCTGTGCTACTTCAAAAGAAAATTATTGAACTGGTGCCTAAAATGCAGCTGAAGTATTGAGAGTTGACAAAAATATATACTTAGGATGTAAGATCTATCCTGACTGGGAGGTGGTTCAATGCCGGCTTAGGACGGAGATCAGGATGTTGTGGAAAACCTCAGCTTTTCCTGTGTTTTTGGCAACAAGACAGGACTGAAGTCTCCCAGCACTTTTCAGAGAGGTCAGTTTCAAGGTGAAAATGGTGATCAGGTCTGCAAAATACATAAAAGATTCATGTGGTCCTCAGCCAAAAGGACCATTTAAAAATAGACAAACTATGACTCTCTCAAAAAGAAATGTGTGCATTGCATAAATCAAAGTTCTCACACCCACCATCAAAGTTTAATCACTTAATATGCTGTTTCTTTCAACACGTTCTGAAACTTTGTATACAATAATACAAACGATGGGGTAACGAAGCAATAGCAATTTATTCTGCTGTACAAACGGATGTTGCATTATAATCCCTAAAGCAATACAGAGGCTGTTTGCAGATGTTACTACAATTTGGCATTTATTTTAATTGCTCTGCAGCTCAGCTCATGTGAAACAAAGTCATGGGATGACCGACACATTCACCTACTAAGGGTGACTTAACTGCAAGGGGGAGAAAAAAGTGTTTTGAAAGTTTTCAAGATTTCACTAAAACACGAACCTCCTGCAGTTGTTTTGAAAGGATGCATCAGGGCTTCTGTCCAAGCCTGAAAGCATGGTAGGGCAGGGGGTAATTTAATCAGCCAGGCTATGCAGTGCACATATTTTTACAAGTCTTGCAAGAATGACATCAGTAAAGTAACTTGAGATATTTTGGTGTCTGACATTCACTCAGCAAGTGCTAAGAAAATATGCTTACTGCACAGATCACTGGCTTCTCAGAGTGGGAGTCAACTCATGAAATTCAGTGCACTTAGCTTTATCACTGACCAGGTCCCTCTTTCCTCCTTTTCACTTTCCACTCCCCTTCTAAAAGTAAAACTGGTTTTAAAGTTGCTCCTGCTCAAGGAGCTGCCTGGAAGCCATTGCTCCGCTGAACAGATTTCAAGCAAAAGGACAAAGTTAAACATGAGGCAAAGTATAAATAAAAATCAAGACTCTCTTCCTCCTCCTTTCCACTTGTGAGCGATGATCTCACCACTCCGGGTGGATTGCAAGGGTGGCTTGATCTCTTTCAGGAAAGCACATTCTCTAACCTTGATACTGCAGCTATTTATACTTCTCTCTTCTCACCACAAAGAAAAGCAGCTCTAATAATCTTTCCCTTCATTTTAATGAGAGCACTGTGCTGCCTCCCAGCAGTGGGGTCAAGCCTCTGCCCACGAGCTCCAGCTCCCTGTAACACCAGTGCTCTTGGTTGCTGCCTCTCCTTCTGGCTGCTCACTTTTAGACATCTGAGATCGGATTTTCCACTGGCTGGAGCATCACACTGCCAGGCACACAGGTGCAGGATGACAGCCCTGCTGTGCCACAGCAACTTTTGCTCACAGGGCACAGAGTGAAACAAATGCATGGACTGAAAGGCAAGAGGGTTTCTAAAATTCAGAGGCAGAGCTCTAACTCCTCTCCCCCCTGCTCATTAGAGGAGTATGACACCCTATTTCACATAACCCTGGGGACATCCCAAGCCCTTTCCACCTCACAAGGGGCAGGATCCATCCCTTGTCCCCACTCTCCCTGGGGATTCAACTCCAGGCTTAGTTGGGGGAGTTCAGGCTAAGGCATGATGGAATGCATATACACACCACAGAGGAGCAGATAGTCTCTGAGGCCAAACTCCATTTTTTTCAGATTAAACCTGACACACTGAGCTGCATTCCTCTTGAGACACCACAAGAAATAGGGACAAACATTATGAAACCAAGTTTATTAAAACTTTCTACAAGTCAGACTTTATCATCCAGGTTTCCACAGACATATACATATGTACAAATTGGATATAGTGTTTTTAGCTTTTCTGGCAGAATTTTCTACCAATATATACAAATGCACTGTTTCTCATAGAAGGGTTAAACTGTATCACAGATACAAATATCAAGCAATCATGAGAGGTTTAGTGCAACGGAGAGCTGAAGCGCTCTGCTCTTAATGCTCATGATTCTGTCAAGTTAGTATTGCCAACAATAATTCACATTAAACTGCTCTTCGACGCTTCTTATTAAGACAAAGTACAACAAAACAAGAAAACAAAACCCCAAACAGTAAGGTATGTACAAAGTACACAGTCCATGAGGTATACATGGTATTCTTGCAACGCGTGGTGGGACTGCAGCTTGCCAGGGTTAACCCTTAAAATGACTTCACTTGAAGTGGGTGGTGTTGGGAACGTGCATCACCCACCTCACGGCCATTTCAGAAGCCACACTCTTGCCTAAGGTGAATGGACATCTCTGCATAAACCACTGGACACATGTGAAATGAAGCAGAAATTTTAGGCAGGACTAAGCTTTACTTACCCCCAACCCAGGAAGCAAATGATTCAGATATATTCACTATCCACACATATTGGAAAGACTATGAATAATCATGCAAAAAAAAAAAAAAAAAAACAGGCAGGAGATNAGACATAGAAAAATAAAGCAAAAAAAAAAAAAAAAAGAGGCAGGAGGCTGGAGGCAAACAGCATACCTGAATAATCAGCTAAGGGTGTACAGAGATTTTGCTCTTAAGACTAACTTTTTGCGGGGTGGAGGGGGAAAAAGGAGGTGATGTGGTATTTTTAAGAGTTAAGCCGGTTGAAAAACATGGCCATGTTTACAGGTACTGTACAAGACACGCCTTATCCTTTCCCAGGGAAAGGCGTCCCAGCCGATAGTGTTACGGTTTGGTAAACGGATACATTTTGGCACTCGGAGCTAAGGAGACCTGCTACTTGACAAGCTCGCTGAGGGCATAACGTTATATAGGCTACACTGTGCTAACACGAGGCTTCAGTCTATTTAAAATACTTTCCTGGTCAGCGAATGGAATCAGAGTGGATCCGGCTGGGAGATCCACTGGTTTCTGCTTCAGAAAGAGCCACAGCAGTGATTTGTCTTATGGGTGGATCTAAGAGCTTCACACCTCTGAAAGCGGGATCGGCTGGAGGAGCAGCAGCAAGCAGAGCTGGCCGTGGTGGGCGAAGACCTCCTTCCCTCATTAATGTGTGCTTACAGTCAGAGAGCTGCTTTATGAGCTGGCTGCTGGGGCACGCTGAACCGATTCCCCTTTTAACCATTTCTGTCAGATTTGTTTAGGTAGAGGTGAACCATGTGCCCCTCTGCCCCTACACATCGAGGCCAGGGCTCCACACCTCTGCAGCCACTGCAGGAAAGCAGAAGGAGCTGCCTTTCCATCCCATACCTTGCCAGATGTAAGACTCTGCAGCCACAATGTGACCAGTTACACTGGAGGAGGATGTGGGAGACAGAAGAGCCAGATAGTTCTCACAAAGCTGCGCGGGTCCTCCGGGGCTGGTGGGACCGACCAGCAGAGCAAGGGGATGGAACTCTGAGTACACTTAGGGAGTGGAGATCTCTAGGCTGGCATTCATTTAGACAAGGTCACTTTTCTGACCATACTGGCACTTTTAGATGCTGTTGAGTTTGCAGACGTGGAAAAATGAAACCCTATGAAGATGCCGGAGGTAAGAACTGACGAGGTTTTTGAGATTTCAGGGTTAGCAGAAGAAGGAACTAATATCATCACTGTCTCCATGATATTCTGGAACAATCTGATCCGAAGTTCCCGTCTCCTGGTCTGTATATCCAGGCTCCAAGACTGCCTCAAACCAAGGGTGAAGCAAGATCTCCGGAGCAGTGAGTCTTTCAGAAGGCTCTCGCCGCAGGAGGCTGCGGATGAGGCAGCGGGCTTTGGGGGAGACATGGTCAGGAATACAGAACTGTCCACGCCGGATTTTGGAAAAGAGAGTGCTAGGGTCCGAGTCATGGAAGGGATAGCGTCCCACCAGCAGGGTATAGAGCATCACTCCCAAACTCCACACATCGGCCGATTTTCCAGAGTAAGTTCCCGTCGTGTTCAGGATCTCAGGACTGACGTACGCCGGGCAGCCGTGCTTGTCTGAGAGTGCATCGTCCTCGCCTTTGATGATGTGTGTGTCTTCCAGGCTCTCCAGACGCAGCTGAGTCCTAGGGAGGGCAGGAGAGGAAGCCACAGGTGAGAAACAGCAACACACGGTCATACACAAGCACAGCAAGCCCCCGCCATGTCCCCATTCTCTCTCACACTGACACTGAGAAAGGAAACACCTCTTAACTTGCAGCAGAGAAGTTGCCCAGATTCCTGGGAATATGTAATGGAAGTGCTGCTGTGTGCATCGGGACAGCATTCAGTGATGCTCCTGGTTTTTTATTAACTGGGATCTTAACAACACAGAGGACTCTTGAGGAATACCAAGTCACATCTACTTATGCAGGTTGCAGTGCCACTGTAGGGGGTTGATTGGTGACATGGCACCTTACAGTCACTATGTGGCATTCAGGCTTTGAGCAAACAGCATCCAGCTGCATGATTCCACAAACCACAGCTCCCCTCTGCACTGGTGAGAATCATTGCCTTTCCTGAGCTTTTTATTTGTGTTTTTTTTCATTTTCATTTGTAATTTATTCTTTTTGCCTTTTGGAGTGTATGACTGCACCCACCATCTCCAGGTGGAGATGGGTCCACCCCAACCTCCTATTTTAGAGGATAAGGGGAGCTCCCATTGGCAGGGAAGCCATCAGCCAGCCCTGGAAGGGCTCTGCACTGCCTGGCAGCCTGCTGGGTTGTAGATATGTTGGCTTCAGCCTGTCCTCAGCCTGACCTCGGCAAATACCCATTGGTTCTGCAAACGGAAAATATGACTCAATGAGAACCGTGGGCCCGGGATTGGCTGCGGGAGCCCTGAAACTGCACCTGTGCGAGAGCCCGCGTCGCCTGCCATTGCTTAACCCTCTTCTTGCCAAATGCGATGCACATGACATCGCCTGTGCAACACATTATTTCCAAATGAGCGAGACTGTGTGCAACGTAACATTTCAACAAATGTTTCATCTTCTTATGGGAGGGAAAAGCTGCAATAGTTTCCTTCAAAGGAATAGCTTTCTTTACGTGTCAACATATGGCTGTTTCTGTTTCAGAGGAGCAGTGCTAGTTAATTTTCTTATCACATTCATAAAAGGTATCCTGAAGAATCATTAGCCCAGTTTAACAAAACAAACAAAATCCCTTTTCTTTTGCATCGGTAATATCACCTTACATTTTTATGATACTAAGCACAACTCCATTACAACTTTTACTTAGTTTTTTAACATTCCTTGGGATAAGCAGCTAGTGAAGAGTCAGTTTTGCTATATCTCTGACTCCGCCATGTGCGGTGAAGCACTGCAAGAGCAGCAAACACTCCAGGGGAACACAGAATTATTTCCCTAATCTAAATTTAACAACTAGATTCTATGATCTCCTCTATGAACCTAGGCTTTAGGCTAAGTTTTACTAAAGTGATTTGCTTTGATGCAGGATTCCCAAAGCATTATTTAACCATGTCCCACCTTCCCTCCTGTGTGTGCCCACAATCCAGGGGCATAGGGATAGCTGAGGAGGGATAAAAGCCTTGAAGGGCACAGCAGCATCACTCTCATCAGCAGAGTGGTTCAGCAAAGAAGACCCTTCCCAGGCGCTGTGGCTCCACCGTGGGTCAGAAGGCAACTCTGCCGAGGACGGACCAGAGCTCCAGCTCTTCACACCTCCTGTTCCCCCAGCCGGGCTGCTTCCTCCTCCCGGCACAACACCTCAGCCTCCCCTCTCTCCCTCTCTGCCTTTTATTCGACACTGAATGAGTGGCACACATGACATCTTCTGGCGCTAACGAGCATCCGAACTATCATCCCTTTGTCTGCCAGAGGGTTTCACTGAACTTCTGCTGAATGAGAGGAAGCTCCCAGCGAGCTTCCTCCCTTTCATCAGTCAAGATCTAAGTAAGAGGGAGTGCGCACCGGTTAGATCCGTGACCTACTACACACACGTGATGAGGACCTACTCGGATTGCTCGCAGGTGATGCCCGGCTGACGGGGCTGTTTCCACTCCCTGGGACGCTTTTTGTGTCTCGGGATGTAGCATTCCTCCCTCCCCACTCACCCCAGGGCTGGCTGCTGACAGCCACTTACCTTTCTTCATTAGAGAAGACAAATTTCCTGAGCTTGAGGTCACCAAGTACGATGGCTGACTGGTGGCAGTGAGCTACAGCAGAGACAATCTGCTTGAACAGCCGGGCAGCCTCCTCTTCCCTCAACCTCTTGCAGCTCCTCACGTAGGAGTGCATGTCCCCAAAGTCCTTTTCAAAGAACACATAGGCCTTGGTGTCCCCGAGAATGACTTCGACAACCCCGGTGATGTTTCTGTGTGACGGCAGCTGAATGTAAGGTCGGATCTTGTCCTGGTAGTGTTTGAGGGGGAACACCTGTATAGAGGAAATTAAACCCAAGTTCATTCTCAAGGGCGTTGAAAGCTGCAGCTCGCGTAGCAACTCTCCCCAAACAATGACGAGGGAGCTGGAGGGAAGCCAGGGCTCGGCAGGACCGGCAGAAGCGGCTACCGAGACCCTTCCTGTTCGTTTTATATTGAAAAGTTGGGGGGGGAAACTAAAACAAACCACCATTCCCACAGCCCCTGGGGGAAAGGCGCTCCGAGGTAAGCCGGAGTCCCAGCTCACTCGCAGGGCGTGCAGACGCCGCCGGGGGCTGGCCGGGCGTTCCCAGCCGAGGAGCAGCGGGAGGATGTTCGGCAGGGCTGTCCCCGGGCCGGGCGCGCCGGCAGCAGCCGCTCCCCACCCGCGCAGCTCCCGCTCACCTTGCAACGCAGCTCCCGGCCCGAGCTGACGCTCAGCGCCCTGGACACCTGCTCCCGCTCGGCCAGCGGCAGCAGCAGGTAGGAGGCGA
>VXBB01010409.1:0-17064 GCA_013399915.1 Illadopsis cleaveri
TCCATCTTGCCCCATCTATTACTGTATACTATAATCTCAAACCTGAGTTTTTCACCCTGTGAGATCACACAGTTGTATTCAAACTACACACACACAACCCCAGTGCCATCACTCAATTTTGGGAGCCTGTTCCATGGCCTGAGGTCAAATGCAGTGCTTGCTTGAGGGTCAGAGTCTTTTAGAACAGAAGACCTGAAATTTTCAGCCTCCAGGGTTCCAGCACAGCACCAGGGTCGTGTTCTGCCTGCTTTGCACTGCACAAGGATGTGCCAAGAAACCCACACAAAACCCAGAGCACATCCTCATCCTCCTCTTTCACCCTCAGCCATTTCCATCTCCCTTTTGCAGCCCTGCTGGAAGCTCTGCTCCCCTCGCTGCCACGGGAGCACTGCAGAACCATGCAGGTAGCAGCAGCACAGCAGAGAGTGGTTTCTAAAATCCAGTGTGCATCCAGGGTTCATCTCTCCTCCTAAACAGGGATTCTGCTGCTAGGCTGGTTTCCTAAGAAACACAGCTTATGCCATGGTGATGGGGATGTGAGAACATACCTACGTCCAGCCCAGGCGTTCAGGATTTGGGATCTGCTGGGCAAACACCAGCCATAAATGGCTGCAGGTACAGGAGCTTTAGGCACATTCAGCATCTCTGGTATTTTTGGGAAAACAAGATGCCAGGCAGTGACAACAGCCACCCCCACCAAGGGGAAAAGCTGTTGTGTGAACTCAGCCCTTACTAGAGACCAGGAAATCGTGTGGGAGAGCTCAACCCATGGGTTTAGATCTTTCTAGGAGTCAGCAGAAGCTTTTTCTCCTCCTGAAATGGGGCTCCACATGTGGACAGGACTGCTGGGGCAGCTGGCACTTGGAATGGCCAGCATCTGCAGGGCTCTGCTGGGGAAACTGCTGCCATGGGGCTGCTCCAGCCATCTGCAGCCTTCCCACCTGAGGAAAGGATTGCTGTTTGTGGGAATGGCACGGCCAGGAGCTGCTGGGGCAGGGAGGAAACTGCTCAGTGGGGACAGTTTTGAGGGGTTTTGTTGTATCAGTAACAACTGGCTGTGCTGTCCCTCTGAAGTGCTGCCAGTCCCTGTGGGGTCCCAGCAGTCACCTGTGATCTTGAGACACCTCTGTGTGACACCCCAAGCAGACTCTCTAGCATATCTCTCCTTCCTTGTTCCCTCAGGTAACTTCTTAAACTTGAACCTGTGATGCCCTTGAACTTTAAAACCTTTTCCCATGAGATTGAGGTGATATTAAAGGTACTGAAGGCAGCTAGACCCAGGTCTCAAAGCCTCAAATTTCTGTTCTCTGTACCCTGTATACTTCCCCCTGCTCAAGGGAGAGGCTGCACCCTGCTACGTGGTGTCCTGAAGCAAGAGGAAAGGGCAGTGACAAAGCTGCCACAGTGTCACCTCTAGACTTGGCTGCTTCACCCAGTTGGTTTGTGTTTGTTTGCTTTTCCATGCTGATGCAGTGAATTCAGTCATTCTGTGGGTCGTGCCAGCCCCTGGCAGGCTGGCACCAAACATATGATGGATGATCTTTGCTGGGGACATGCCATTCCCACCCTGTCCCTGTTGATACAGCTTCTCCCACCCTGGGAGCCTCTGCCCTCTCCCAGCTGCCAGGCCCACCCCACGTGCCTCATCCTGCCTCTTTCCCATACACAACCTGAGGAAATGCACATTTCCAAGGGAAGGGAGCTAGAATTTGTCTCAGAGCTAGATCTCTCTGGAGCCCACGGTGACATTTCACTCTGCCACAGACAGAGAGGCTTGTGTGGGCTGGAAGGTCCACTGGAGGGGAAATGTCCCATTGATCTCTTTTAGGTGCATTGCCATGACAGCCCCTTACATAAATATTTCCCTCTCACATAGGCTGTGTAGAAGACAAAAAACCAAGTTCTGCTTCTGAGAGACACAGCAGCATTACTGTGGCTGTTAGCTTGGACCACTGTGGCCTATAAATCTGCAGCTGGAGGCTACAGGATGGCCTGACATGCTGCTGGAGTAGAAGGCTCCAGCTTCAGCAATCTGGTTTAAATTCTGGCCTCCTGTGGCCCCCTGCTCACCCTCAAAGGGTTAATGACTCGCTGCTGTCTCCGTCCTGCTGGTGCTCTGTCAGGGGTTGGAAGCTGGCCCTGCACAGCCACTGCCCAGCCTCCAAATGATAAATCATGTCAGGATGCCAAACTGATTCCGGTCCTTAAAAATGAATAGGTGATTTGAAAATGCCCTGTGCTGGGCGTGAATTCTGCGTCTGCCTCATCAATCACTTGTCATAAATAACATTAACATTCAGGAGTCAGCAGAAGGTGGGCAGGTTTGGAGCGGGAAGAAATGTAAAGTGATTTCCTGGTATCTTTTGTACACGGGAATGGCAGGCTTGTTTCCCGTTGAGGTGGCTGAGCAGATTTTATTCTCCCTTCCCTGGGGAAAGGACCCTCTGTGCTGTCCAAGCAAAATGTGGCAGTGACCAGAAACAGAGCTAGAAGATGGTTCAGTGATAAGAAGTGGGACAGGGGGAAAAGTGGGACCATCAGGACCATCAGTGGAGTGAAGACTCCCATCACTGCGTGGACTGGGATTTCCTCCTCCACCCCATGAACTTTTGGGTGGGATTGGGGCACTTGGCCCTTCTCAGGGAGGTGGGAAGCTGTGTTTACCCCATCAGGGGAAGGATGCACTGGGCCACAAGCCCCTCCAGAGCTCTGGCTGCCACTGAGCACTGGCCAGCAGCCCCTGGAGCCCAGTAAGTTATCACCCACAGTGTGTGGTGGAGCTGGATGCCCAATTAGATTCCCATTAACACAGCATTGAGGTGTCCCTGGATTATCAGAATCTCAGCCTGGTGCAAAGAGCCACCTTTATTCTCCAGGCATGTCTGTGGGAAGAGGTGCCAGCGAGGGCTGCAGCAGCCTGGGGCGAGGGAGGAGACTCTGGGTTCAAATTTTTCGCTGACTGGTTGTTTGCTGGAGGGATTTGCTGCTGGTTTTGTTTTGTAATGGCTTTATTGCCATAGATTATAGCTTTAACTGGTGTCAAGGGCACCTAGAGCTCTGGATCACCTTCCTTTAGGGATGCTTAACTCTCAGGAAATGGTGCTGTAGAAGTAAAGCGGGTGCCAGCTATTGGGGCTGGGTGTCTTTCAGCCCTGAGGATGTCCCTGACGTGTCCATGAGGGACAGTGTGGCTGACAGGGGGAGAAATGCTTCTGTTCTTAGCTCGGGGATGGAGCAAGTCTTGCCCAGAGCTTCTCAGATTCCTCCCATCCCAGTAGAAATCATAAGGTGCTGCCCCTTTCTTACACAAAACCAGGGGTGAGGCTCGGGGATCCAAAGGCTGAGAGCATGCTGCAGGCACTGTGGCAGCCTCCTGGCAAAGGTGAATGGAGACATTCCAGTCATCCAGGGACCTGCCTTGGTTACCTGCTTCAGGTGTCTGGGGTCAGAGGCACTGCAGTAAGGGCTAGTTTGGGTGCTGAGGACTCCTCTGTTTGCTGTGTGTCAGGAGATGCCCTTGTGTGCCAAATTTTGTAGCAAAACAGAATGACAGCCCTTCTGCTGGTGTTGTACACCACCTCAATCTCGTTGCCTAATGATAATAAAGATGGAAAGAGTAAAATTGGCCTCCATCATTCACCAGGGGCCAGATTCTGCTGTCTCAGAAGAGCCTGTGATTTCCAGCGGGGTTTCTGGGCTCCTATCTCAATTGTTACAGCAAATTGTTTTCTTATCTCTGCCCGTGAGTGTGGGGCTGGAACCCGAAGAGGGTGATATGTCCAAATACAAGTGTTGGCTATTCCCCCCTTGCCTCTCCAGGAAGGAGATGCTGCACAACATTAAACTCATAATGCTCTGCTTGGCTACATTAGTTACCATGCAACACTCTCGTGAAATTGAGGGTGAAGAACATATTTTCCCACATCTGGAGTACTGCAGAAAGCATTTAATAGATTTGCACGTAGGGTGCATTTGTGGAAACACTGTGAAAAAAAGGGGGAGGGGAGGGAAGAAGGAAATGTTTATTCGTTATCAGCTGATGAATAATTAATTCACAAACATTGTCTTGTTAAATATAAATTAAATCCTCATTTGACACACTTTATAATTTAGAAGTATAAGCCCAGCATGAATGAAGAGAACTCCCCACTGACTTCTTTCATGTAAATCCCGAGGAGGCAGGGAGGGAAGCTCGGCTTTCAAAGTTAAAGCTGACAAGNGGGAGATGGCTGAGCGGGGCAGGGAGGCAGTGGGTGTCTGCACAGCCCTTTTTCCAAGGATTGCTGCTCCACACTCTTTGGCTGAGCTGCTGGATCGCGGCTCTGGGAGCGAAATCCGCGCCGATGGTGCCTTATCAGAGAGTGCAGCGAGGCAGCAGCTGCTTGAGAAGGGCTGAGCTACCCCAGCAGCAGAAACAGAGACCCCTGAGAGGGGAGCAGGGCTCTGCAGGAGCTCGGCCACCCTTCTGGATAGCCCTGGGCCAGCTGGAGGCTGGAGAAGCACATCCCACGTCCCAAAAAGTGCCGTGTTGGAAGGCAGCTCGTGTGACAGCCCTGGGTGACCGTCCCGCTGCAAGGCTTGGGTTAATTCCTTCCTTTCTCCCCCTAAAAGACGGGGAAACCAAGCCCAGTAATAATTGTCTGGCTCCGAGGAACACTTAAGTCTTGATTATACTTAGCTTTGGCTGCTTTGGAATAAGTAGGAAGGAAATGAATTGAAAATGGCACACTGTTTAAAATGCTCGGCTGTGTTCCTCTGGAGCACAAGATAAGCCTATAGGTAAAGGAAATTTGCCACCTCCCCCCTCCTTCCCTGATAATAATAGGTTCCAGCAGTTGCACAGCACTTCTCAACTGAAAGGACTTAAAAATCCTTCACAAATCATCTGTCTGGGAGGCAATAGCCCAGATGCACCCACTTTAGGGTGGATTGCAATGCCTAAAGCACGCCGCAGTGCTGTGCCAAGGGTTGCGGGCTCTCCTTGGCCTGCCCGGTGTGCAGTGAGGGCTGCTCACCAGCATGAATCTGCCGAGGTTCTGCAGGTCACACCCGTGGGCTAGGCTGGGGTTTGGTCCTCGATAATGAATTTAAAGCTCTGGGGAATGGGTGCTGCTCACTAACAGCCCCACTGCATTTTCTGGCTGTTGTTTTCCATGCCTGAGTGACGGCTGGGAGCTGCCAGAGCCGGTGCTGCATTTATCACATCTCCACAAATTCTCCTGTGCTTGGAGAGTGCTCACACCTCCTGATCCCTGGATGTTCAGCAGAGGTCAGGGTCCCTCGTGCTGGTGTTGGCACAGCAGTGAGGTCAGCTACAGGAAGGGCAGCATGAAAAGTTTGTCTTTCTTATGAAACCACCCCTTCCCCAGGGCACTGAGGAATGCCACCAACCACGTGTGACTTGTGGGACAAACCATGGGCTGCAGCAAAAGTCTAGTGAAATAAAGAAGTTGTTCCCCATCCTAAACATATCCCAAGAGCTCCCGGAATTGTCAAAGTTTGCTTCCAAAACGGAAAAGAGCTGATTTATTCACTATGAATAATTCAGCCAGCTCCTTTTATTATCCAGAACATACACTAATCCCCTCCAGATATTTTCTGTGTGACATCCATGTTGGTATTTTATTTACAGGCTGTGCAGAAAACTCAAGGAGTCTGTTATCAGGGAAGACGAGTGAAAAGCTGGAGGTTTGCATCTGAAATTTGGAGCTAAATAAAACATGAAAATCTGGACAGCGGCCTCCTGGGGGCAGGAAAAGTGCTTTTCCTGGGAGACATTTCTGGAGAGCAAAGCCCTAAAGTTAATTAACATCTGTGGTCGCAGCCTGGTGCTAAATGGGGAATGTGGCTGTACTTAAAGGTTTGTTAAAGTGCAGCGCCAGTCCTGGCACACAGGTGCCCACAGCTCGGGCAGCCTCTGGCCCTCGGGCAGCACGGGATAAATCAACATCCATAATGAAGTAATCGGCTCTTGTAAATTCCTTCACGGATCCCATTTCCGCCCTTCTGCTGGCAGGAATGACTCAATCTCTCATTCATTTTGTGCTAGCCTTTGGAAAAAACTCGCGTTTCTTCAGCGGAGCTGAATGCAGGAGGAGTTTGTTGGCCCTGAACCTTTTGCAGGCAGCCTGGGAAGGGTGGGTGCTTCCCAAGGAGCTCTCTGTACCTGACCTGTGAGCATTCATTCCTCACCCTGAGGGACAGAAAACCTTTCCTGCAGTCTGGGGTCGCAGCAGCTGCACCCGGTACCCCATTTCCAGAAGGTTCTGCCGGCTCCCTGCAGTGACATTTCCCAGTGACCAGGGGATGCTCCTTCCTGGGATGTCTGTGCCCTGGCCGTGCTGCCTGCTGGCTCTCAGTTTTGCAGGACATTCCAAGAGGTTTTGCTGTGCTCCAGAGGCTGCAGTGCTGCACGGTGGGGGTGCAAAGCACGGCTGATGCCACCACCATCACTGGATGCATCCCCAGGCTGTGCCCAGGGACAGGGCAGGACGGCTGTGTGTGATCCAGGCACTGATCTGTGCTCCGACCCTCATTACAGCCATTCTTCCAAGCCAAAGGGAGAGCGCTGCTGTGTCAAATTTGAGAGATGGATGGACTCCGAGCTCTACCAATAGCTGTCACTCGGTGGGCTGAATTATTTTTAAGGCAGAGTTGATTTATCTGAGCTGAAGGGTTTAGATATCCCTGCAGGAGAGGATGGGATATTTCAGGTGTGTGAGAATCAAGTCAAAGAGCTGATCAGAGGCCAGGGTTTGAGGCCAAGGTTTCTGGTCTAGGGCAAACAGCAGCATCATAGGAGAGATAGGCTCGTTCTCCCCTCCCACTTGGGACAAATAGCCAGAATTTTTTGGCATATCCAAGGAGAAACGGGTTCAGGGACAATCAAAACATTTACATTTAGTTTCATCAGATTGTTTTGATTTGCTCTTCATATGGTGATAAATTCTGTCCTGCATAAGTAAAGCAAGAAAATGAGTATTTGGAAATAAACGTCAAAGTGAAGTGCATCAACTAGATAAGGGTAAAAGGAAATATTTTGTTAGCTGACTGAAGAAAAAGAAGTTTTTTGAATGAAATTATAAGGTTGAAGAAATTCATTTTAGGGTTTGACAATTTTAATTTATTTTGAGCAAAACAACTTTTTTTTTTTCCCAGTAGAAATCAGTTCTATTTATTTCCTGCATTCCCAGATGAAGCCATCCTACCATTTCCCTTAAAAGGCTGTTGTGAAATCTGCCTGCTATAAATGTGTCACAAAATGGAGACCATTTCTCAGAATTCAGTGGTCGTGGGTGACCACAATCAATTTGCTTCAAGGACCTCTTCATGCCTCAGTGCTAAAGGCAGAATATTCTGATTACTGCATCCCATCTCCATGCACAGGAAGGGTTTAATTGCCCGTGGTACAGTTGGGAGGCGAGAAGCCAGGGTGAGCCTTCCTGGGGTTTTGCTTCTCCTCACATCTCCTCCCTGTCCCCACACACTGCCTTGGTGCCTGTCATTGGAGATGTGGAATTATGCTCTGATGCCTCATGGTCCCATCTGGGGTGCCAGAAACTGATGCCTTGGGAAGGCTGACCTGAGAAAGAGACTGGACAGAGCCAGAGAATAAAGTAGATGTTTATTGAAAGGCCTCCAGGACCCACCTTGGGCAGGACAAGAGCCTGGCCAGGGCTACACCCAAGGTGGAATAAAAATGGTCACAAAATGGACAAACGGTCACCAGGTCTCACACTTTTATAAGTTTTGGTCCATTTGCATATTGGGATTTAATTGTCCAACTCCAGCTGCAGGTTGTGAGGTCCCATCCTGCTTGTTCCTCCCTTCAGCCACCCTTGTTTGTGCTGTTGGGGCTGAAAGTTGTCCTTGGTGTGCAGCAGGAAAAGGATTTGTTTTGTGTCCCTGCTGTGTGCAGAGCTGAGTGACACTGAGTGTGAGCTCAGAGCTGCACCCCTGGGCAGCACAGAACCTGAAACACAGGAAAGGTGAAACTCAAGGCATCAGTCAGTGAGTGGGCAGGTGGACACTGCAGCCATTCCACACCAGCGCTGCTGACTGCCCCACCAGCTCCCACTGCCAGCTTTTCACAGCCCCAGAGGGATCCTGCTGCCTGCTTGGGGCACTGTGGGTGGGGGAATAAAGGGGCATGATGGCTGGGGACCCAGCATAAGCCTCGTGTGTCCATCTCCACATCCAGAGAACTTTGTGGTGATGATTTGTATGTTTGTTTCCTGACCTGCACTAGGCCAGGAATAGCTCCAACCATCTGATCAGCTTTGCTCCACAGGGGAATTGCAGGTGGTGGTAAAGGCTCCCCCCAGGCAGATGCCCGTGGGAGGTGTGAACCAAAACTCTTGGGAGTGTGGGTGGGGGAACACCTTGTCTCCATGTGGCTGGGGAACAGGAGAGGTCAGCACAGGGATTCTCCAAATGTTGGAAGCTTCGTTTCTGACTGTTCCCCTCAATCAGCTTCTCCCTCCCTCCAAATCTGCCACCTGCGATGCCTCCCACACCAGACTGAGGCCTTTAGTCTGTCATTCTCCTCCACAGACACCCAAAGCCACCTTAGTAGTGTTGTAAGGGCGAGGAGAGGAAGCAGAGCAGCAGAGCAGAGGAGTGGGAAAAACTTCAGGGAGTTAGCTTGGTTGTTCCTACAGCCATAGGGGTGAAGTTAAGATGATAACTGGGCAGTCTTTATTTGGTTCTTGGAAAGAAAAGCTGAAGGCAGAGGGACCTGTAACACTCAAGATAAACCATTTCCTTCCCTGAAAGAAAGGAAATCCTAACCCTATGGAATGAAAGATCCTTTCCTTCCATGATCTGGCATGTCCAGGGATTGCAGCCTCAGTTTCTCACATGAATCTGTACCTTGTGAGAAGGCACAACAGACCTTGATTCCTCTCTCTGGATCAGCAGGAGGAGGGATGAAAACACCTCTCACAAAAAGCCTAAGCCAAGCCCAGGTGCTGGAATTTGGTAAGGAGCAGTTAAAGATGTGCTGTCCAGCTCCTGGGAACTTTGGACTAAGCCAGAGATCCCAAATTGTTTGCTTGCTTTCTGTGTGTGATTCTGGGATGTCCAAGATCTGCCAGAGTATTTCTTACACCACTGTGTAGAAAACGGAGCCTTTATCTTTTTCACCACTTCCCAAAGATGTTCTGAAGTCTTTGAGGGGAGCTGGGGAAAGTCAAGTGGTTGAGTCTCAAAGGAGGCATCTACAGTAGACAGAGACTGTAGAAAACAGTTGGGAGCTGTTGGCAAAAAAAAGCGGCTGGGAATATCGATCCCTCATTTCTGAAGAGAACTGTTTGCACCCACCAGGTGCCATGGGAAGTGAGCAGCCTGCAGGAGCAGAGCTCAGCAGGTCCTGCTTGCCCAGGGGTGGGGACCTGGCTGCCAAATGCCCTTCTTGAAGTGTGGATGTCTGCCTGGAGAGGAGAATCAGCTGGCCTGGTAACCCTTCTGCAACTGTGCTCCAGCTGCTTTGCCCTCCCAGGACCCAATAGGGGTGGCAGAGAGAAATTGTTCTTTTTCTGTAATCTGATTAGTTTCTCCCAGCTGCTTTCCACAGCCTGGTGCTCCCTTGAAATCTCATTAGGGCTGGGCTGTGATTGTGTGGTGGCTTGAAAAGAACTGAGAAAGGAAAAACAAAATGAGGCAGGGAGAAGGAATATCAAGGAACTGGCAGGGCAGGGAGAGAGAGGTGGTAAGCACAGCAAGGGGGCATGAGAGATAACATGAAAAAGATTTCCTTGAAAGAGTTGGTGAAGAAGAGTACCCTGCTCCCATCTCCTTCTTCATCTGGGGCCAGGAGAGAACAGGGTCAGGAGTGAGGATCTTTGCAGAGGGCACAAACTGCTCCCCTTTCGTGAAACCAGAACTTTCTCAGATGTTTTGAATGCTCTATTTTTACCTCGAGGGTGAGAATTAGACAGGGATTTACACAAGTGGTTTTTCTCCTGGCCAGTGCAGGTATTTCCATACCATGGGTGGCATCCCAGGGACTTGAGTGCACTGTGCTTTCTCAGACCCAGCTCTGGGCTCTGCTGGATCCTCCACCCTCTCAAGGTGCTGCCAGCACAGGTGGTTTGACAGAGCTCAGTGCTTGTTGGCAGTGAGTGGTTCTCAGGGAGCAGGGCTGCAGCAGCTGCTTCCCCAGCCCTGGGCAGTGCTGGGCTGCCCATCCCAGTGTTTCATTTTAGTCACAGTGGGTGGCATGGGAACGGGAAATGCAATTAAAGAAATCCCAGCTTCTCCTCTGAATCTTGTCAAGCTGTTCTGGGGGAGAGATCCCGGGCAGTTAATGGTATGCAGTGAGGTTTGTCTTCCAGCCCTTCCCAAGGAAATTTCCTTTTGTCTCCTCAAGCCCTCCATGAGCCAGAAGGACAAATGAGCAAGAGCACCTGCCCAAAGTGGAAAATATTCTCCTCCAATTATCCTATGTGCTTCATCCTCACCTCTTCTCTTTCCCCACCTGCTTTCTTCTTCCTGCACAAAGTTCCTTTAATCCCAAACATTGTAGGGAGCAGTTAAGCATTTAGCAGTGAGGTGTGACATGAAGACAAGAATTTGGACAAACCTGGCTTTGCTCTGCCCAGGTATTTACCAGAGACTGTGAAAACTGGGCTGCATCTTTCTTTGCATCAGAAGGTGCTTCCACGTGACTTTGCACCCAGGGCATGTCCTGTCCTGAGAGTGAAGGAAAAAAACAAACAAGCTAAAAGGAGGTGGCTCCTTCCCTGAGGTGCTTTGCATAATATTTCAGAGAAGTGTTCAGTACCTTCCCCTTTAATCAATTCTGCCCCACCTGCATAGAGCATCCCGTGTCCACATCTCTGCCTTCTCAGTAATAACCTCGTCAGGGGCAGTGCAGACAGACTTGTGCTTCTGCAAAGCAGAGCCTGGCTGATGTCATGTCTCGCCTCAAGGACTTTCCTGGGTCCTCTGGGTAATGGCTGTTAACAGATGCTAAACACACACGTGTAAGTCTTGTGCCCCGAGGGCTCACAGGGAGAGGCTCCCTGTGTTCCCATGGAAAGAGGAACAGGCAGCCTGGGGCTGCACGGGAGGAGATAACAGCACTGCAGGGCCGGGGGAGATGGTTCAAGGGAACGTCTCTGAAGGAAGGATTCGGGGTGGTTGGCTGTCAGGGGTGTACAAGCTGCCTTTTAGACGTCCCCACCTGCACATCCACGGCAGCAGGAAGGAGCAGAGGTGTGGGGGAACGGGCAGACAGGGATGTCAGAAGGCAGCACAGTTCTGAAAGCCCTGTCCAGTTCCCATCTGCCAGCTCCAGGGGTGAGCAAGCTGTGACTGGGGGAGCTTGCAATGGACAGAGCAGCATTTATAGCATGACTTGTTTGACAGCTCCTGGCACGAGCACAGGACATGGTTTTTAATAGCACGTTTATATTATAAAAAGAACTCTGTGTTTCAACTGAGATTCCCTGGACAGAGGCGAAAGACATTCAGGCAAGGACAGCGCTGCCGGTGTTGCTGCAGAAGTGAAACAGATGGGAAGTTCAGTGTGTCACCTTGAAAACACAGATCATCACAGCTCTGCTCCTGCTGTCCTTGAGAGCTCCCCTAGCCACTCCAGCATCATGTCCAGAAATCTCTCTGGGATCTGATTTGGAGGGAGGAGGACCTTGGAAGTGGAGTTAAACTTATATTTGCGTTCTTTTGGTCTTTGTGTTGGAGAGACAGATCTTGCCTGGAGCAGGGACATGGAGGTGGCCACAAATGAGGTGTTCCACACTGCTAATGGGAGAACTGGGAGAAGCCTGGCACTGCCCAGCCAGTCCCTGAAGTGGTCAATGTCAGGCACAGCACGCACTGTTGGTACCTGTCCCTTCTGTGCCTGCCCTCAGAGAGTGCTCCCACATGCCATGCTTAGAAGGACATTCCTGCCCACCAGCTGTGGGCACAAGGAGTGGTGCATTCAGATGTCAAGATTATTTTAAAAATACAGTTATTTCATATAGGTTATTTGTTTAGTCTTGAAGGCATCTCTAGACTTTTTACTATTGTTGATTGTGGATGTGGTTGAATGAATCCCTGGGATGTGGAGACAGATGTGTGATGCAATCCAGGATTTGTCTGGGATGTTTGCAGGCTGGGAGGGTGTGTGGGGTGTCCTGGAGAGGACAGTGCTCACCTGGGCAGGGCTGTGGGGGTGTGGACATGCTGAGCATGGCTGTGTCTGAAGCGGGGCCCTGTTTTGCAGCAGAGGGAGACTGGAGGAGCAGCTCCTTGGCTTGCCTTGACCTGCACAGAGTGTCCTCCCAGCCCTTGAAAGAAAAAAACCCCATTCCTGGGTCTCCTCCAACAAAGAACTTCTGAGCATTTCCTGAATTGCAGCATCCCTAAGAGTTTTTCTGTAATATTTGCTTTGCTTGGCTGTGTGATTGGCAGCACGGACACATCACATTCACGTCAGAGCACCTGAAATGCTGTCCCTGCTTTATTGGACTGCAGTGAGGGATTTGCTTGGAGGTGAAGAGGGAAGGGAGCTCCATGAGTAAAAACAAATATCAGAAGAATGAAAGCTAGAAAGCGACTGTCTAGGATATTGATCTCTCAGCCCCACTATTATTTAGGATTTTGCACAGAGTATTCTGAGTTGGAAGAGGCTAAACTATCTCTCCAGCAGAGGAAAATTGAGGAATGTGTTTCCAGGTCTCTGAGCCCTCTGTTCAGGGGTTTTTCTTGTTGCTGTTGAATACGAGTGAAGTTGCAAAAACCACATTTAAATCCTTCATTTTATCCTAATTTATCTGAGGTGGAGGCCACCTCAGACATGTTCATCTCATGGCTTTGCTCCTCTCTTTGGCATTTGGCAGAAGGCTGAGCTCTTAACACAGAAAATGAAGCTCAGATGGAACAGAGGAAGCACAGGGTCCCAGCCCCTCTGGATCCCACTAATTGCACCCTCGAGAGGGATCAGCTGAACTGAACACACAAACTTGATAAAAGCCATTTGAAAAGGATGTTTGGGCAGAGTCCAGCTGTGTTTATTTGGTGTGTAAGGTAACCTGAAAACACACCCTGTTCACTTCAAATCTTGGCATACAAGTTAAAGCTGTGAGTTAAAGCTGTTGTTCTGAATCTTAGTAGCCCTAAATTATATTTGCTCTGAAGCCAGGGTGGAACTTGGTCCAGAGCAGAGTTCCTAAAGCCAGTTCTGACTGGAAATATGGGCTGGTTCCCCATCTGTGAAGGCAGAGCAGCAGAGATAACACAAGGAGCAGGCATCAGGGTAACACACAAGGCCAGCTCCCAGCTCTCCTGTGCTGGGGACAGGCTGAGTTCTGAACAAGTCTCTTTTCTTTTGGATTGAAAATGTTTGTGGTTGTCTTAGAAATGAATTTTCACACAGCAAACTCGTAGCTTTTGAAAAATGAAAGGGTTTGAGAGTGCAATAAAATCTTCTTGTTGTTATTTTTTTCTTCCAATACGAAACACCCCTGTCAGCTCCCCATCCTTTTATTCCTCACAAATGTTCTTTTACTGAACACCATTCTTTCCATTGAATGTTCTCAGGTTCTCAGTCCTCTGGAACTGTGTTTCCACCAGCATCTGTGCTGCCCACATGAGGAAAAGCAGGGCTGATCAGTGTGCTGCAGTGCCAGGGGGTGACAGGGACCAAGGGCCAGCAGGGACATGCTCAAAGGCTGGGTTGGACATGAGCACACTCAGGCAGCAGAGGCAATGCTGCAGGGCATCCGTCAGCACGGGATAAACTCACGTGGCAGTATTTAGGGTAGGCAGCCCTCAGGGTTTGCCTTATGGGGAGTTTGGTTTATTGTTTCATGACTGAAATTTGACGTAACATCGCACGCATGCCAACATGTGTGTGGTACCCCACGTGTGATCCAAATGGTGTGGCCAAACTGTTAAAGCAATTCCTCCTTCCTTCGTTAGCTCCTTCTGTTAAGAACACTAAAAATGCCTGTGCTTTCACGGAGAAGCTAACAGCCTCCATGTGCTGCACAGCAGATGGCACAGTAATGGTGGGGGCGTATTTTACAATAACCCTTTTCCACATGGGGAGATGGAGGCATTGAGGAGTCTCTTTCTGATGGCTGAGTGTCAGGGGCAGAGAAAAACGACAGGGGTGCAGGAGATGGAGAAACCGTGCCCCAGGTTTTAGGGGCTGAGCTCATCCTGCCAAACTCCAGCCACTCAGCTTTGATCAGTGGACTCCTCCAAGGTCAGGAAGAGCAAGGGGTGTTTCCAGAAGACAACCTGGACTGCTTCATATGGAAATCTCCCTCCAGAAGTCCCTAGCCCTCTCTAAGGGCTGTAGGAAACTCATGGTCCAACATCTCCTGTTTTAGTCACCTTGGCAGATGCCTACAGCGAAGTGGGATCTCAGTAATGCCCAGAGAAGGGTCTGAGCACCTTCCCACAGCTGATCAGTGCAGAACCCCAGCCAGGCAAGGCTCCTCAGCATCAGAGTGGGCATTCCTGATGGGAACAGGGGCTGAATTCTCCAGGAGCTGTGGTGGTTTAACCCCAGCTGGCAGCTCAGCCACACAGCTGCTCACTCACTCACTCAGCAGCATGGGGGAGGAAGTGGGAAGGGTAAAAGTCCTCCCAAAGGCCAGAGCACTTTTGTATAAATCTTGCCTCCGATAATTCTGAAAGAAAATACATTTGTAAATGCCAAAATTTCCCAATGGGCTCCCTGCAGAGAGGCAAGGGAGCCAGCTCAGCTACTAAGTTCTGCCTCATGAATAGCTGTGCTAATAATAGCCACTGAAATTAGATCAAACCACAGGACAGTGACAATAACAGCTCAGATTTTTCAGAGGAGCTGAATGACTTGTGCACCATACCTTTTCCAAAGGCTGGCCATGAATGGCGCAAGAGGAGCTCTTTAATGCTGACCCCTCCTGGAAATCTGGGCTTGACAACAAATGCTAAGCCCCTGGGACAGCTGACCCTCCACTCTTCCAGAGTGCTAGTGTTGATTGTCCCAGACTTGAATGCTGAACTTTACAGCAGGACATAACTGAGCAGCCAGCCCAGAAGTGAGATGTCACCAGTGACTCCAGTTGGGAGTTAAACGCTGGTAGTGACATCTAACATGAATTTATCACTACATTTTTGGTTGCTTTCTCCTACACCAGAGATATTACTTAGGAGGAGCTAAGTAAACCCACATGAACTCAAACGGGGTGTGCAGTGATGGGGAAGAATATGTCAGATATTGTGCTATTTTGGCCCCAACGCTGTGCCAATGCTACTTTTATTTCACATTTTTACATGCCTCCATTACCACACACCCTATATCCAAGCAGTACCCAGTGTGATCCAGCTCATTCAGGTGCTGGGATGGGCTCTCCCAAGCCCCAGCAGTGGCCATGCCTGTGCACTTGGCTGTGAGGGCTGCTGCTGTCCTTAGCCCTGTGTCTGCTCATGTTTTGAATGAACAATAGAGGCAAAGCCACCCCTCTGAACGTGCAGCACCTGTCCCCATCCTCCCCACTTAGACATCCATCAGGACCCTGTCCCTTTGCTCATCCCCATGTCTCACCAGGGTGAAGCATCAGCCTGGAGAGCGATTCAGCTGAGCTCTTCCCTCACCACCTCATTCCCATGCGAGGGACGTGCTGGGGCCCCATCACTGCTCTCTGTTGGCTGCCAGGGGAGCAGGGCTGAGGAAGATGAAGTGGGGCCCGTGCTCTGCCCTGCCCTGCCCGCCCCCAGCAGGACACACTGTCCGAGGGAGGGCTGCAGCTATTTTAGCAGCACGGCTGGAGGAGCCCGCCCGGAGCCAGCAGCGAGGGCAGCGCGGGGAGGATGTGCTGCAGTCATAAAAAATTCCACCGAGATAAATCAATACAGGGAGGAGGAGAGTGAGAGGGAGGGATGGCAAAGTCAGGCTTTCTTCATTTCTGCACACAAAAGAGGGGGAGGCAGTGGGGTCATGCAGGTTCGACGGGAGTGAAAGGGACCGAAGGTCACATCAGCAGCTCTCAGGAGCAGGTGACTGTCGCATGCACTGGTGGAACTGGATCTGGGGTCTGGTTCAGACAGCTGCTGGGTGCCAGACTTGTTCCTGCATGGCATTAATTAGCACCTTCCCAGGAGCAAATTGCCTTGCAGCAGCGAGCAGCAGAGTGGTGGGCTAATGGTGTGGGCTACTGCCAGTCCAATCCAGGCAGGAGCTGCCTCCCAGAGCTGCCAGTTCTCCATGAGCTAGGACACACTCTCTTACCAAAACTGAAGGTCCTTATTATGGTGGAAAATCTCTTTTCTTTCAGTGAAAGACTCAGGATTTTTAACTGGTTGCACCCAGAGCTGGGACCATGCAGCCCCAGATTTTTCTAGTCTCCAGCAAGGGATATCTGCCCAAGGACCCAGAGTGCTCTGAGTTTTCATATCAACCCTTTGCAGTGTGTAGCAAGGGGTGGATTGTCACTAGATTTATGCACAGCACTACTGTTGATCTGTGTACAAATCAGGTGTGTGGAACAGGGCTGGGCTGTTCCAATAAATAATAAATAAATAACAATAAATAAATTGTTAACAAATAACAGAAAGAGCTGTCTGCTTGCCTTCTCTGCTAAGCTAGTGAGTAGCTTTCCCTGCTTGTGATTGAAAGATATAGCTGAACTGAAGGCTGGACTCAGGCAACATCCACACTGCCCCTTCATGCCTGTGCTTAAAAGGAGTATTGAGTGGAGTTGTCGGCCAAGAGGAAGCCCAAGGTCTTGTTTGTGTGGTCCTGGTTTTCCAGACAAGGGCCAGGCTCAGCCCATCAGTAAACACAGAGTCTTTGGCTCTTCCTAAGGGTGCCATGGATGTCCTGGCCTGGCCATGGTGAGCCTGGAAGGGTGTCAGTGGTCACCAACACCTGCTCCCAGACTGAGAAAATAAATGTTCTGGCTGTGACTGCCTGCAGACCAGAGGAGCAGGCTCTGCTTGGCCTGAATCCCTCTCAGAACATCCCATGTAGCAGTGTGTATTTTAGATAGTGGAGCTGCTGCCTATATCCCAATAAGCATCTCCTGTGGAAAAGCTGCTTGGGGGGAATTCAGGCAAAGCAGCCAA
>VXBB01010409.1:17263-35015 GCA_013399915.1 Illadopsis cleaveri
ATTCCTGAGAGCTCCAACAACAAAACTGCAGGTGGTTTGATAATATTACTCACAACCAGTTTGGCTCGTGCATCAGAATGGCCTGTAATACAGAAACATACCCCAATCCCATTTACTCCACAACCCCATTCCTCCTTGTCTTTCCCAGGAATACACCATTGACATCTTCTTTGCCCAGACGTGGTACGACCGGCGCCTGAGGTTCAACAGCACCTTGAAGGCGCTGACGCTGAACACCAACATGGTGAGCCGCATCTGGATCCCCGACACCTTCTTCAGGAACTCCAAACGGGCTGATTCCCACTGGATCACCACTCCCAACCAGCTCCTCCGCATCTGGAATGACGGAAAAGTGCTCTACACGCTCAGGTACACCCAGCAGGCTCTGCTGAGGGGAGGGAGCAAAGAGATGGCCAAGTGGTTCCCTGACGCTGTTCTACACCACAGCGACACTGACTCTGAGATTCAGAAGGCTGAAAATGACTCCTTTATTTTTGGGATGTGTCTCCCTTTTATACCATTCTACACAGACCAATTTGATTGGTGAAACAAAGGAAAACTTCTTCAATCACATTGGTCAGACTAGAGGGACGTTAAGAAGAAGTTCCTCCTAAGGAAAAGAAGGAATAACATAAGTACAGTTGCAAAAACATTTCTCCTGTTTACAGAAAATTCCTTAAGAAAAAAATTTCAGAAATCCAAAACACCTCAGGCATGGAACCAGGGCTACAGTTCCCTAAGCTATAATCCTTTAAAATGTTGTCTTGGTCAGTCCTGTTTTATTCTCTTAATAAACATTTGGTTCTTTGTTCCCATAACTTCTCACTTCCATAAATGAATCTGAAAAGTTGACTAAACAGAAGGGCTTTTTGAAGGTGAAACTTAGATATTTTTCCTCACCTTGAAAGTATCCAAACATATATTTTTGGTTGGAATGTTCCTGCAAACAGACTGATCTTCAGCAAATTAGTTCTCAAGGAAGTGAGAATGCCTCTGTCACATTTAGGTGTTGGAATCAAACCAACTTCACCAGCTCAAAATCTCTTTCTCTCTCTCCGTGTCTCAGGCTGACAATCGAGGCTGAATGTCTGCTCCAGCTGCAGAATTTCCCAATGGACACTCACTCCTGCCCTTTGGTTTTTTCCAGTTGTGAGTATACATATTTTAAAGGGAGCGTTAGAAGGTGAGCAGAGAAACCTCAGTGGAGTAATACCTTCCTAGGGAAACCACCCTCCCTTTTAGCTACACTTTTTCACCTAATTTCTATGGCACCCGTCCTGAGTCATTACCCTTCATGGCCTGAAGCATCCTCCCACTCCTGGGCTAGCAGAGGTCATCAGGGACAGATTCACATCTCTGAGTTTCTCCTTAACTTGGGTGGGTGGTTGGAGGATTATTTCACTGACCACCTGGTCACTCCAGACAGAACACAAATATATTCTGGTGGATAAATGGCACCTGTCCTGCCTTGCATCTTCCCTCTTCTCCCACCCTCTGAGTGAGGTCTGGAAACGTTCTGCTCCAAAGGAGGGTTACTCAGACCTCAGCTCTCAGTCACTGCTCATCCAGACTCTTCAGCAGAGAGGGCTTCTGATGTTATCACATCTCCTCTGGTAATTTTGCAGGGAGTCTTTCTGCACCAAGAGATCCTGTCCTTGTGCGTGGGTGGGAAATCTGATTTAATCATCTGAGCTTGGGTTCTCCTGCTTCCCCTGCCACTGAAGAGATGCAGCTCAGAGCTCTGAGGTGCTTCAGAAGGAGGCAGCATGCTGAGGAAATCTCATCCCTTCATCTCCCACCACCCCTCATTCTTTGCTAATTAATGGTGCATGCTGTACATGCTTGATAATTAGAAACACACTGTTAGTTAGCTGCCAAGCTCTTACTCCATCCTCCTCCGAGGGACTTTCTCCTAGGTCCCTGCTTTACAGCAGGCTTGTTTCTTTATCAGAAAAGCCAGAGGCAGGAGAAGCTGTGCTGCAGCCTGCAGGGCCAGATTTTCTTCTCCATGGAGAGTGCACCCCTTCTTTTCCATAGATCAGCTCCAAGGCAAGAAGTACAGGGAGCACGCAGAGCAGCCAGGACTATGCTGGCAACTTTATATTCCCAGTGTACTCATGCCTGGGATGGCACTCATGAGGTGACAGCTGCCCCAGCCAGATAAAACCTTTAAAGATTTCAGGCTGGTGGAGTCACAGAGGCACAGAACAGTCAAGGCTGGAAGGGGTCTTGGGAGATCATCCAGAACAGTCTCACTGACAGGCAGAGTCACCTAGAGCAGGTTGCACAGGAATGCAGCCAGGTGGGGGTTTGAATCCAGAGTTTTGACTTCAGATTCATGGGAGGGAGGCTCCACAACCTCCCTGGGCACACTGTTCATTGCTCTGCCACCCTCTAAGAAGTTCTTCCTCAAACCAGCAGAGTCCTCTTGGACTAACCCACGTCTCATTCCCAGCAGTGCAGTCCTTAGAAAGGCTCTGCTTCTGGCAGTGCTTTCTTTCTGGCACGTCGCATTATGCCCTTTTCTGACCCAGCGATGGGGCAGCTGAGAGGCGTTTTAAAAACTTTTATTCCATTTTCAGGCTCATGTGAAGGGTGAGACAATACAGATGTTATAATTTATGCCATCACAATCAGAAACCAAACTATTTCCTAATTACAATACATTATAAGCATTTCTTGGCCTATTAGTTTTTGCTACACAATGCCATTAATGCCTTAAAGCAAATCATCTAAAATCACCCCTCATGGGTCCTACTACAATGCATTTTTCATAGTTTTATTTCTACAAAGTATCCAGTCTTGTTTGCAAGGCCATCCTTTGAAACTTGTTCCTAGTTCCATTTCTCTCTCAACCATGTCTGTCCTATCCCATGGCATTTCTAACTCAGCATTTCTTATCTCGGAGTTTGCATACAGATACAGACTCTGTGAGCTTTTTGTCAGGCTTTAAGAATTCTCTACAAATCCATTTCCCACACTGGCAGTACCTTCCCCATCCCCAGGATCTGAAGCAGCTCACGAGGGGAGATGCAGCCCCTACTCCCACCCTGTGTGGGAAAGCTTCAGGGAATCTAAACAAAACACCAGAAACACCTGCCTGAAGGGCTCATGTTTGCAGAACAGCTCTGGTGAGATGCCAGTGCTTTTGCAGTCAGGCTGGTGCCCGGGGTGGGGGTACAGGTCATGCCTTTCACGGGTGTCCATGGCTGGATTTCCCCAGATGGATACCCCCGGGAGGAGATCGTCTATCGCTGGAGACGCTACTCCATCGAGGTCTCCGACCAGCGCACCTGGAGGCTCTACCAGTTCGACTTCACGGGGCTGAGGAACACCTCAGAAGTCCTCAGGACTGGGGCAGGTGAGGCAAGGGGAGGCAGCCCACAGGAGCACCACTGTGCTGGGAGGCAGAGGAGTGGGGAAGGAAGGTTATAGCAGCATGGTCAGAGGAAAAAACTAAAAATGAAGGGATAGACCTTGGCTGGAGGGAGCAGAAGGGATAGGGATGAAGGGTGAGGGGAAGATGGAGCAAGGAGAGGCCAGAACCACTGACATCTGTGAGCTGTGGGGTGACAATGCTGATGTGAATTAAGCTATCCACAGCTGAAGGGTCAGGAGGGAGAGGAGAGGGAACTTAAATCCCCTCTCGTTGCAGTGTGTGCACTCTGTGTAATCTCTGGGTGATGCTTATGGTTGAAACGGGGGTGGAGAAATCAGAGCTTGCAGGTCTCAATCTTTCCTTCTGTAAACTCGTGTCAGGCTGATGAACACCTGAACTGTGCTTTAAGAGACAGGGACAAGGCTGCATGTGTGAAGAAAATAAATAATGGAAGCCCTTCAGCTCCTCCTCCTCCTCCTCATAATAGCTCACATCCCCTTTCCTTCCCACAGACAACAGAGGAAAGCCTCTGGATTCCTGGAGGTGGGGTGAGCTCATACTTTTAAGCCCTCTGAAACAGCAAGGAGCAGTGCTTCTCCCACTCTGCAGAAAGCTGCTGCTCTCAACAGTGGCAGCCAGGGTAGAAAGGCAGCACAAACTGGGACAAGAAGTGAAAGTGTCTTGAATGCACCAGTGGCCCTCTGATGTTTGTAATTCTCTTTTTTTGGTAATTGCCTGCAAGCTCCATCTTAACCCCAGAGCTGTCAGGTGGCTTTCTTCCAACACTCACCGTGAGCCCCTGAAAAAAGAAAGAGCCACCACTGTGAGTTGCCAAATGAGCAATTAGGATGTACAGCACCACATGCCTTTTCCAGAGGCAGGAGCAGACTCTCAGTGGAAGTGATTGAAGGACACCTCCTTTGTCACAGCTCAGGTAGTTCGTTAGCCAGCCAGGCCATGCAGCCTGTTACAGCCAAAGAGCTTCTGTAGAAAAGAAACCCTTGCAGCAATCAGCTGGAGACAAATGCTGTCTGCAGTCCCTTCCCTGAAACTTTTCCAAACTGTGCTTTTCAGTGTCCTTAGTCAGGCCAGAATGAATGCAGCCTGGTGGCCATATGGACAGCCAGGCAAACAGCCAGTTGGGCAACCACAAAGTCAGCTCTTCAATTAGTCACAAAGACATCAAGCAGGACAGCTACAGAGCCAGCCAAGTAGCCACAGAATCCACTAGCCACAAAACCAGCGAGTCACCAAACCTACTCAGCCAGCCACGTGAAGTTAACAATCTGGGCAGCTACAAAACCAGATGGACAGGCACTTCAAATGAGAAAACCTCACCAGAAACTCCAAATTCTGAATCTTTGCTGATTTTCCTGCTGTAGGAAGCCCCATGTTACAATTCCAGTGTCTCTGTTGCTTTTTCCTAGGGGAGTACATGGTGATGACAGTTTCTTTTGACCTAAGCAGACGTATGGGTTACTTTGCCATTCAGACCTACATTCCCTGCATCCTGACTGTCGTTCTTTCCTGGGTTTCCTTCTGGATCAAGAGAGACTCTACACCAGCCAGGACATCTCTGGGTAAGAGACAGGATGATGCATGTCTGATGCTTGTCAAACTCTGCCAGGCAAGCAGACTGGCAGTGTTGGACTACAGAATCTCCTGAAGCCATTTTCTGGTATTTTTGAGCTTACCAGAGAATATTCCAGCCCAGCTTTCTGTGTGTAACACTGCACAGCTCAACCAAATCTCCAGCTGTCCTGGCTTGGGCTGCTGGATTATCTCAGGAGAGCACCTCACTCTCATGGCTTCACCTGAAACCCAAGCACAGCCTTTTCCAAGCTGGCAATGGGATATTCTCATGCACTAAAAGGGAGAGGCTGAGCTGTGGCATTGCAGTGCTGCCCTAAGGGCTGCTGTTCCATGTACATTTTCCACATTTCCTCACAACTTTTCAAGGCTTCTGTGTAGGGCTGTTGACAGGAAGGTTGTAGGATTAATGGGCAGAGTTGCTTGGCTGCATGCACAGAGCCCCAGGCTCTGGCAGGAGCTGGAAGCCCTGTGGGTACAACCTTTTTCTCTCAGTCACCCCACAGGACCCAGAGAGTGACAACAGCTCTGCCTGTTGTTTAGATTTTCTCAGCAAACTGCAGTGGCTTCTTGGGGCGGGAGAAATGCTCCTGTTGATTGAATGCTGCTCTGATAGGTGCTGGGGAGATCTTCCCAAGTCTTTAATACCCTTTGGCTGTATCTGCATTTTGCAGCAAGCTGTGATTCCCAGTGCTGTCCTTCCTATCAGCCCCGCTGACTTTGCCTTTAATTGGAAGTAGCATTCCCAGCCCTGCCTGGAGAGGAGACAAGGGGCCATCAGCTATTCACAGCCCATCCATGATGGCCATGGCTCCCCACCTCCCTCTCAAAATTAATTAGTCTGGTGCTGGTGGAGAGAGGAGGAGGAAGAAGGTGTCATTTCCAATGAAGGTGAGGGTGTGCCATGGTCTGTCGCTGGCAAAGGAATGAACAGCAAGAAGAAAATGTGCCCAGCTCTAGTGACTGTCTCAAAAAACAAAGGCAGGTTTCCCCAGGAGAGGGGCCCCTCTCTATGGGAAGGGACTGCAGCTCATGAAGAATAATGTATTCTCTCCACAGCCCCTGTTGTACTCAATACAAATGATCCCCAGCACATTTCGAGCCTGCCAGCCTGCATTAGGGAGATGTAGACTGGACCAGTTCCACTGGCACTTCAGAAATATGGGAAGTCACATCACATCTGCTAATGCAAGTACGGCAGGAAAACATGAAAATCTTTTGCCGTGCTCACCCCCAGAGCCACTGAGGTGACCTCAGGAAAGGCTGGTGGATTTAGGTGGATGCTAGAGAAGGAGAAACAGGTGGACTTCCTGCTTCTTCTCCACATCTTTAAAATCAGTGGAAGAGATCACAATACCAACTCCTGCAGCTGATCCTTTGCTGGCTCCTGACATTTCATCTCTGGGAGCAGAAACGTGAGCATTTCTGCTTCTGCAAAAACAATTCCAAGCCCCACTCATGTCAAAAGAAATTCCTTATCACCTCCTACGCACTTGCCCTCTGCATCAAGGAATGGAGAGATCGTGAAGAGCTGTCTCTGAAGAATAGCCAGGAGCAGATTGAAAATTTATGGGTAGGAATCAGACCAAGGAAATAAAGGGAACCTTGTGATTGTTATCTGCTACAGGGCAGCCTGATGACCAAGGAGCAGAACAGCACTGGCAGATTTTTCAGGACATTTTCCAAAGAGCACAAGGGCTCTCAATCCCCAGGTGTAAGAAATCAGCAAAGGAAGGCAAGAGAACAGCATGGATGTGTCAAGAGCTTCTGGTCAGACTAAAGGGTGAAAGGAAATGCACAGGCAGTGGAAGCAGGGACAGGTATCCTGGGAGGAGTACAGGGACACTACCCAGTTGTGTAGGGATGGGGTTAAGGATGCAGAGGATACTAACAGGAGCTTCTCCAGGTTTGTCAGCCAGAAAGGGAAGGTCAAAGCTGGCAAAAACTGGTAAAAATGGATGAGGAGGAGGCTGAAGTACTTTTTTGCCTCAGTCTTCACTGGCAGCGTCTCTCCCCACATTCCACAGTGGATGGACTGTAAGACAGAGACTAGAGCAGCAAAGTCCCTCTCACTGCAAGAGAAGATGAGCTTTGAGACCACCTGAGGAACTTGAATATCCATCAGTCTGTGGGACCTGACAAGAGACATCCCAGAGCATGGCTGATATGGTTTCCAAGCCACTCTCCATGATACTTGAAAAGCCATGGTAGTAACCAGAAAAGGGGAAATATTGCACCCATTTTTTCAAAGGGTAGAAAGGAGGACCCCAGGAGCTACAGACCTGCCAGCCTCCCCTCTCTACCTGGGAAGATCATGGAACAGATCCTTCTAGAAGCTGTGCTGAGGCACAGGAGATAGGGATCAACCTCATCTGCATGACCAACCCAGCCTCATGCAGAGTCTGAATTTCCAGCTCATTTACCAGTTCACACTGACGATCTGTGTGATGTTCAAAACCTGACTTTTGAACATCAGTCTTTTTCACAGAGCATTGTCAGAGCTCTATTTTCATAGAGCATTCTTTTTCACAGAGCACTGGTTCCTCAAGACCAGAGTGTGGCTGAGCAGAGCAAAAATGGGACCAGACAACCAGAGCAGAGGGAAAATGGGGCTGTTTTGAGGGGTGTAGATGACAGAAGTGCTGCTTGTCAGTACTTGAGGCAGCTGTTTTTTCTCCCAGGTATCACGACTGTGCTCACCATGACCACCCTGAGCACCATCTCCCGCAAGCACCTGCCCCGTGTGTCCTACATCACAGCCATGGACCTCTTCGTCTCCGTGTGCTTCATCTTCGTCTTCGCCGCCCTCATGGAGTACGCCACGCTCAACTACCTGGTGGGAAACAAGAAACCACTGGAGCACAGCCACAGGAAGGCCAGGCTGGTAGGTCACAGGGGCCAGCAGAGGTGGATGCTGTTACAGCCCCAAGCTGTTCAAAAATGTCCCTCCTGAGCCTGCTTTGGAAACTGCTGATGTGGTTTAGTGGCTGACCCATACTGAGTTCACTGTGTGCTGGGTCTGAGAGGTGAGACACAACCAGAGAAAGCAGCTGAGGCTCCCTTAAAACAAGGAAACCCCTGTCAGAGCCAGGCACCCTGTGCTCTCTACAGAATTTCTGGAGAGCTTACCAGAACAGTTTAGAATGGCTCACATGACTGAATGCAAATGCCACTTTAAGACACGTGTATCAGTTTGATCTCTGGATCACAGAGGTATCTTTGGTCACAGAGAGGCAGAAACTGACTTTTTTTTTTCTGGTTTTCCATCAGAAGATCTCCTGAGTGTGGGGATAGTGAACCCATGGTGGTCATAATTCTCTTTATCCTCATACTCTATCGTGAGATCTGCCCAAGCTCATGGCAGGTACTTCTGACACACGAACTGACAGAGGCCTCTGAACTGGGGCAGAACTGAAACAGAAAAGGACATACCTCTTCTGGGCCAGGCTCATTTCCCAGCACATCCCCCATATCCCCCCACCCTCCATGTCCCAGGGTGGACAGAGCTCTTCCCTGAGGCTCATGATGGGCCAAGAGGCACACAGCCTGTCCCCAGCTTTTCTCCAGTAACTGGCAGCAAGCAGCAGACACATCTGGGCAGCGTGCTGTGTCTTCAGTGATATCTGAGCTCAGGGAGATGGGGGAAGAGGCCAGAACAGATCGAACAGGTCATGTTTCTGCACTGACTGTTATTGGCACAGATGGGGAATCGGTGCAATCAGACCTTTGCTGAGTAGGGCTGTGCCCTGGGGTGCCAGGAAGAACACTCACAGTCATGCAGGGAGCTGCCAGTTCCCCAGCACTCAAAAGTGGTGATTCACAACCAGGTGCAGAGACTGGGGATGATCAGTCATCCCTCTCCACTGAACTGCACCCATGATGATCTGATCTATTGCCAGCTGGGTGGGGAACAGGGTTTTTTTGCCTTTTTTCTCCCCTTTAATCTGCCTGTGTCTCCCCCTCCCAGCCACCCGCCGGTGCCCAGGTGATGCCAACCTTCACCACCATCAACATCAACCACATCATGCACTGGCCTCCGGAGATGGAGGAGGATGAGGATGACGAGCCTGGCTCCCCGTGCCTGGAGGGGAAGGAGTGTGAGAGGTTCTTCTGCTGCATCGAGGACTGCCAGACGGGGATGTGGCGGGAGGGGCGGGTCCGCATCCACATATCCCGCCTGGACTCCTACTCCCGCGTCTTCTTCCCCACCGCCTTCCTGCTCTTCAACATCGTCTACTGGATTGCCTATCTCTATCTCTAGCCCTCCTCCAGCTGGGATGGACTGGGCACCAGCAAGAGGGGCTTCTCGAGGGGCATAGAGAACAGCATCTCTCCTGCTGTAGTCAGCTGTCAGTCTGAACAACCCCACCTGGTGATTCCCTCCTCCTGCTCTCTCATCTCTTCTGAGAAGAACCAAACAGCTTTTTTTTAGCCTTCTAACATATCTTTTTAGAAAATATACCCTTCCCCAGACAACCCTCTCTCCAACACCACCAGCATTGTACTCCTTGTAAGATTACCCAAAAACATCCTATTCCCATCTCAAGCATTAGGGATTTTGTCAGAAACAAAAACCGTAATGCATTTCATTTTTCCATCCAACCCTACTCCGAAATTTCAAGGGAAGTGATGCCAAATGGAGTTTTCTGCATAGTTATTAAGACTGCAAAGGGAATAAAATACATCTTGTGACTTCTGCAGCACTTCCACCAGAACAGACTTTGTGGGGTGATAGAAGCTCAGAAAGGTCAGAAGGAAATAGTGTGGAAGAGGAAAAGGAGTGCAGCTTTCCCACAGAAACTGGGCTTGGCTAAAACATTTTGGGCCTGCCCAGACATCTGATGGTGGCACTGACGAGGACGGAGTTGCTGCAAGCCTCCCCCAGCTCCCCGCAGAGTATCTCTGAAGCATTCCTCACGGATCACTCCAGGACACCCACCCACCCAGGCACTGCTGATTCCCCTCAGACGGTGATGAAAAGCACTCCACGAGCTGCAAGGGCCCACCTGCCTGACTGGGGCAGACTCTTCAGGCCCCACGGTGACATTTCTGCTGGGTGACCTGGACTCTGAGCAGGCTCTGCAGTTGGGTGTAGCCAAAAGAGGGAGGAATCCTTGTGGGAAAGGCCAGAAGAAGGCTCCTGAGCCTGTTTGAGGTAGTTTTCCTCAGCCTGTGTCACACGGGCTGTGAATCACAGAGGGGCAGTGCTGTCCCATGCAGTGACACTCATTGGTGCCATCAGAGCTGTGCTGGGTAGTCGGTGCCAACCTGAGGAAGGGGTATAGGAAAGGGAGCACACAGCTACCAATGCACTGCTGCTGCTCAGATGTGTTCCCTTCTTTATTGCTTTCATAATTGCATCAAACAAGAGTTTTTGCTCTTACCTGGATGACCCCTCCTAGTTGCCATCATCACTTGGCCTGTTTCCTCATAAAATCAGGAAATGGAGTGAGTTGTCCTTGATGGATTTTAAGGACAAACACAGTGAGCTGGTCCCATCTTAAAGAGATGGAGAAATGCTTAACACAGTTTCAGCTGGGGAGAAACTGAGTAATAAAGGAGAGGAAATTCAGGCCCAAGGTCTATAATGTATCAACTGGCTGCCTCCCCATTTACACCAGCTGCTGATGTGGCCCACAGCATGATTGTGAAAAGCAGTGGGCCGTTAATAGTTACTTACTGTGTAAATTAGAAACAGAAAAGATCTTTTTTTAAAACCAGCATGTTTTAGAAAAAAAAAAAANAAATTAATGTTTTAGAGAGAAAGATACAGAGAGGGAGAAGTCTAAGAAAAGAATCAAAACAACTTGCAGACAAGGGAAGCTGCTGGGTGACAGTGCCGACTCCCAGCCAAGCTGGTTGATGTTCTGCTCCCAGTAGCAAAGCGTTATTAGATGTAGCAACAGAAAAACCTCCTATGACTCAGCCCTACACCGACAGGGAGCTGGATTAACCAGGGTCCTGTGATCTCTGTGAGGAGCCAAAAGCAAAGAGCATCCTGGATTGAAACTGGCTCACAGGACAGGCTCTGAGTGAAGCACGTCCTCACATTTGGGGAGGCAGCTGTCGGGGGGTGNGTGAGTTGCCCTTGATGGATTTTAAGGACAAACACAGTGAGCTGGTCCCATCTTAAAGAGATGGAGAAATGCTTAACACAGTTTCAGCTGGGGAGAAACTGAGTAATAAAGGAGAGGAAATTCAGGCCCAAGGTCTATAATGTATCAACTGGCTGCCTCCCCATTTACACCAGCTGCTGATGTGGCCCACAGCATGATTGTGAAAAGCAGTGGGCCGTTAATAGTTACTTACTGTGTAAATTAGAAACAGAAAAGATCTTTTTTTAAAACCAGCATGTTTTAGAAAAAAAAAAATGAGAACTTAATAGGCTTGTCAGGAGAAGAAAGCTGGCATGGCTGCAGAGGAAAAGTTAGGAAAGGCTGGCTCACAGGACAGCTAACAGGGGCAGGAGTTTTTTACATATTCTTGGAGAGCAATTTGATCTGGTTTAAAGACGGATTTTGACGCTGTTAAATCTGATCTGAATAATGAAGTGTCATGTTTAATTCATTCACAAATGCAGCCTTACCTGGGTTCCAGATGAACAGCTAGAGCATCTTATTAAGTATACAATAGTACAACACTCAGCTAAGTATAACCTAATGGGGTCAGACCAGCAGAGCTCTGAAAGGGGAAATTGTGCCTGTCTAACCTGTTACAGTTCTTTTAAAATACCAAGTAAGAGATAAAGGTTACTCAGAAGCATAATTTGCTTAGCTACTCTGACAGCTCTTGAAAGGGAGGAAAGAAATTGTGGCGGGCGGTTCTAACTGAGGAAATTGATTTAGCANACAGGCTCTGAGTGAAGCACGTCCTCACATTTGGGAAGGCAGCTGTCGGGGGGTGTGTGGGAGGGTGCCCCGGTGGCAAACCAGGGTCTGTGCCAGATATCTCCTCAGCAGGATTGGTGGCTTGAAAGGTGTGCAGGCAGTGGAGGCTGCAATGAGCACAGGGAGCAAAATGTGGAAGGGGAGCAGCTGAGAAAGGGAGGGTGGAAGGGAAAAATTAACAACCCTGTGCAATGGAGCCCAAAACTGGCTGCAAATTTGCTGGAGCTTCGAAGCTCTTGGTGAGCACATATGATTATCATGGGAACTGGAGAACAGACTTCAGCCCTGAGAGCAGCAACTTGTTGAAATTAGACCTTTTACAAGATCAGCTGGGAGAGAAACAGGGTGTAAAAAAAAAAAAAACCAAAGAGGATGACAGGGACTCGGACAAAGTAGACTTGAAAGATTGTACAATTTCACCAAAAAAAGATAAAGCCAACACACACCTAGGTAATTTAACCAATGATAGAGGATTTGACAGAGGAAAATAGTCTAGCGTGGGCTGGAGCACAAGGAAGCTGATTACTAAGGCTGGGGAAGGAGGAGGGAGGGGGCTTTTTGGCTTAGGAAAGTCTGTGCCCATCATCCACAGCACAATAAATAAAGGCATGTACAAATTCAATCATGTTTTTAATTTTCTATAGTATCTCAAAAGAAAGGAAAGGAAAAAAAAAAGAGGAAAGCTGAGAAAAGCCAAAAAGAAAAATCTGCCGTTCTTTTGGAATTACTTTGCAAGACTCCAGTTTCCTTATAAAATGGTTTTCCAGCTATCAGGAGGGAGCCCAGGGCACAGACACCCCCAGTAACTGTTAGTTGCCCTGCTCAGTGTGGCCCTGGGAGTTGAGCCCCTCTGTGCCCTCCTAGGCTGGCATTAGACAAAGAAATGGTGTGGCTGCTCAGAAGCACCAGGGCTGTTGTAAAGCACTTGGGTTCTTCAAACACCTAAAGGCTGTGCTGCCTCCTTCTCCTCTCATGGAAGTTTCACCATCCTCCCCTTCCCAGGAATTTGGTGGAGGAGTTTCATGCTGTCAGCCTCAGCAGCCAAGTGGGCACTGGGCTTCCCTCACCTCCTGCCTCCCCTTCCCAGGGACCAGCAGGTCACATTCCCAGCCCTGCACATCCCCCTGCCATGGTGAAGGCAAACATTTGGGACATCCCAGGCCAGCAGGAGCAGGGCAGTGACCTGTCCCTCACTGGGCACTGCTGAGGCCACGCCTCAACCCCTGGAGTCAGTTTTGGAACAGAGCTGGGGAAGGGTCTGGAGCACAAACCTGATGAGGGGAGGCTGAGGGAGCTGGGAGGGCTCAGCCTGGAGAAAAGGAGGCACAGGGGAGACCTTATTGCTCTCTACAGCTCCCTGACAGGAGGGTGTGATGAGAGGTGGGCCGGTCTCCTCTCTCAGATAGCAAGGAACAGAATAAGAGAAAACATGCTCTAATTTTGGCAGGGCAGGTTTAGGTTGGATATTGGAGAAAATTTCTTCCTTGGAAGAGTGGTCAGGCTGTGGAACAGGCTGCCCAGGGAGGTGGTGGAGTCACCATCCCTGGAGGTGTTTAAAAGACATGGAGATGTGCTACTTGGGGAGATGGTTTAATGGAGTTCTTGGCAGGGTTACATTTACATTTGGACACAATGATCATAAAAGGTCTTTTCCAACCTAAATGATTCGATGATTCTATCACTCTGCTATCCTAGTATCTAATGATGGGGACTGGAAATTATGATCTCAGCATTTATATCTTGTGGCCTTTGTTTGGAATATAAAAGGAAATCAGGAAAAAGGTTGATTTTTCATTTCTCTGCCTCCAGTTCCTATTCTTCCCCTCCAAATTATGCCGCATAAGGAACCATTTTTAGCCTGTATGCTCTTCAGGACAGGGATTCGGTTTCTGTGTGTTTGTACAGGGGCTGGCACTCTGGGGCTTGATCCTTGACTGAGATTTCTGGATGCTTCTTATTATACATAATAAACAACATTATACACTGCCCATCCTCACCACTGTCTGTCTGCACCTTGTAAGAAGGGTAAAAATTGTCCCCTGTCCCCCTCCTGATGGGGTTACTGGAGCTGGTTTATTTATTTCCCCAGAGAAAACTGTCTTGTTGGAAAGTAGGGGAAAATGTCACTGATGTTTTTGATGGGTGGTGGATATTTTTGGGTTTAAGAAACCCGTATTCCACCTTAAGAAAAGCAGAAGTTGCTTCAAGTCAGCCCTGCTCAGGAGCAGTCTCAGCCGTTTAAAGTCATTATTTGTAAAGCAGAAGGCCTTGCTTGTTCCCCTCAGTCTGTTGACAATGTAAATAAAGTAAATTATATTTCCCTAAGTGTCTTGGTGGGGAGGGGGTTTGGCAGTGATATTTGGTGGACTTTATTTCAGCCTTTCTATATCTCCATTCCTGCTGGTAACTTTTGGGGCCATCCTAACCCAAAGCTCTGGAGAAGGCCTCATCACAACCCCAGCTCTGGAGCAGGCCTCACTCAAGAGTTCTGGGCCCACACAGCCACACTTGGGGCACTTTAACATTTTAATCATTTTATCCCCCTTCCTTGCCCCACTTTTGAGTGCCAGTGGAGGTGTTATCTGTCACTGAGGCACAGGGAGGGAAGGTGCTGCTTTCCCTGTGCCCTGGGGCAGAGGCCCCTGGCTCGGCACCAGCCCACAAATGGAGCACCTCCACCTCTCCCTGGCACACACTGTATCCCTCCAAGATCTAGCAGCTCCCAAAATGTTAAAAACATGAGGTCACGAAAGGGGAGGGAAGGGGAGAAGAGAAAGTTATATTAAGTCGTTACTTTTTATATTCCCGATACACGTTCATTATAATTCGTCTTCCTCTTATTGCCTTGGATTTGCAGGCCTCAGGAAAATTGAATTTAAGGAGAATGAGAGTGGCCAAAAATGTTCCAAGCCTCAGGGTAAGGGGGGAGACACAAACACTCCTGCCTGCATGGGATGGGAGCTGCCTCTCCTCATGGAGAAAAGGCTCCATCAGCCCACAGCACCACAAAACCTCTGGCAGCCCATGGAGGGCAGGAGGAACCTGCAGTGAAGGGCTGGGGTAGAACACACCTTGCCTCCCCGTGCTCCCATCAGAGTGGGTGAGGAAACCCAAGGGAAATGACCTATTGCCTGCAGACCTACAATTAAAAAAAAAAATAGAGATTTCTTTTATATTTTTAATTTTTTAAGGGTTGTGCACGAGAAAATGGACTCAATTTTCTGGCAGAAGGACTCTCAGGTCTTTAAGGTTGGTTTGTTGTTTTTGTTGTTGATGCTTGACACAATTTTACCCATCTCTACTTGTTTTTTCTGCTTCTACCCACATCCTCCAGAAAAAGTAACTAATACAGTCTGGGCCCTCTCTGCCCCAGCCACCTGAGCACCACCTGAGCCTCTATGACAGGAAGAACAATGCAGGATGGAGGAGAGCTGAGGGAGCCTCAAGAGTTGCTCCGAGCAGGTCGGCATAGCAACATCTCCAGGGAGAGCGCTCCATGGGGTAATTTCCATTCACTTTAGAGCCCACTTGGGCTGCTGAAGTGGTATGAAAGGGTCTCAGAAAAAGCCTGTTAATTAGGATTAGCAGCTTCAGGAGCATCAAGCCACAGTGCTCTGAGCTGAGCCATTTATCTGAGAGAACTCAAGGCTCTTGGCTGCCTCCTTCACAAGGCACAGGATAGCACGTGTCAGGGCTGACAGTGCTGAAATCAGATGGCAGAGCCATCTCTGAGGGAAGGGCCCTGCCCTGGCTGCTGAATGGCTCTGCAGCCCCTCTGCTGTGCTCACACCACCCTTCCCTGGGCTCAAGAGGCACAGACCCGTCTTACCAACACAAGCTGCACGTGGTGTGAAACCCACAGGGCATGTGCTGGGTGAGGATTTGGGATGATGCACATGCCATGGATGTCTGAAGAGCCCCAGGAGAAAGCAGCCACTGTGGACAGGAGGTGGCAGCCATGGGTGTCACCGTGCTCTTTCATGGACTCCTTGGAAAAGCAAGGCAGGGACATTTTCATAGCTGCTGGGACATGAATTTTATTCAGCTGCCATAAGGTTCCTGCCTTTCATCACTCTGCTGCATGAAAGGCCCAAGGAAGGTGATAAGTCTGTAAAAATGAAACCCATCTTTGCAGCAGCCTGTGTCACACACATGGGCAAAAACAGGCTGTAGGGAAAGGTTGAGTCATTGCCAGGCTGCCATTGGGCTGATTTGCATCTCTGGAGTGTTACTGACCCTGACAAACCTCCTCAGGAACTTTTGCTGCCACCTCCCCTTGCCAAATGTGTGGTGAAACACAGATGTCTCCCTCACATTATCCTGCTTCTCTGGGTGTTTTCACCTCCTCAGGGTAAAACATTACCTGAATCAGAGCAGAAGGCAAAGCTGCCCATCTGGGACTGGAGTACCAGTTTCCTGCTATACATCACTCTTCCTGGAGAAATATCTTTAGGTCTGGTCAAAAAATACCCGTGGCAGCAATTCAGTCCTTCACACTGCAATCTGCTTTTCAAGATGATGCAGTCCAGGCAGCCATGCTCTCAGCTGTGCCCATCACAAAGGAACAAGTCCTTTTTCCATATTGACTGCTGGACCAGGTTCAGGCAGCTCTGAAACACATTTTAAGGCAGAAAGGGGCCAATTCTCTTCCCATTTTAGCCACAGAAACTCCCAGTAACCTCAAAGAGTGTATATAGCAGCAGAAACTCACCAGGCCAGAAAGACAGGGAATCCCTGCCCAAGAGTTTACAACCAGCACCTTGAAAGTGCTCAGTATCTGCTGTGGCCCTTGGCACGAAGACATTCCATGAGGAACATCCTTCACCAACCAGCCCTTCTGTCACAGCCCCCCCAGCACCCAACAGAGATCAGGAGCTCAGGGAAGTCAAGACAAGGTGTGAGAAGGAAAAGCTGTAGTAGGGATTTTTAGTCAGCCAGATCTGTCACACCTCAAAATAACAGGTACAATAACCATTCTAGGTGACTGAATTTCTGAGTGAGAGCACACGTTGGCCAAACAGCTAGAAACATAGAATTGAAGAATAGTTTGGGTTAGGAGGAATCTTTACATTCAATCTAGTCCACCCTTCCTGCAATGAGCAGGGAAATGTTCATCTAGACCAGGTTGCTCAGGGCCTCAGAAGCTGACCTTGGAAGTTTCTCAGAGATGGGGCTTCTGCCTCAGCAACCTCTGCCAGATTTTCACCACTCTCATTATTTAAAAAGAAATTGCTCTTGTGTCTAGTCTGAATTTACCATCTTTTGGTGTAAAACCATTACTCCTTGTCCCACTTTGGCACTAAACCAAAGAGCAAAAGGAGCTGCACAGCCCCTGTACCCCCTCTGCCCAGCACCACTGGGATATTAAAGCCTAACAGCCGAGTGCAGGAACATGCTGAGTTCATTCAGGCATTTCTCATTAGTTTCCCATGACTTCTCAATATCCTGCTACTCAATATATTCATCTGGCAGCAAATTAGAGATGAGGGAAAAGCGTCTCTCCCTAAGTCATCCAGAGAACACAAAGCGACGAAGCAAAATCGTAACAGACAGGGAGACTTCTTGTGAGTCATCATCTTCCCTCCTTCCCCTCTCCCTCTGCAGTGTTGCTGATTGCCCCAGGATTGCTCCATGAAGCCTGGAACCAAAATACCTATTCCTGCTTTTTTTTTTTTTTTCCTTTCATTTCACATAAGGAAAGGAAGAAAGCAGCAATTGGATCATGGTGTCTCTCTGCTTCAGACACCTTGTACATGCTCTGCTGAGATTGATGGCCCAGTTATGCCAAATCCATGACATAAATTAACTGTTCCCTTTCCCATCATGCCCAATGAGATTTCACCCACCCACCATCCCCAAAAAGGGAACGCCAAACCAACAAAAAAAAAAAAAAAAA
>VXBB01010409.1:35063-46708 GCA_013399915.1 Illadopsis cleaveri
CTCCCTCCCAAAACAAACAAACAAACAAACAAACAAAAAAAAAACCAAGAAAAACCCCACAAGTGGATTCATCAAAGAGAACACCAGAGCAGCTGTGATCAGTGCCAAACAATCCAGGGGTGCTACACATGAAAGGAAGGAAAATGGTCTCATGTTTGTAGAACAAAGAAAATGTTTTTGTCAAACCTTCAGATCCGTGTGTTCAAACTGCAAGGTAATTTCAGTGGCATTGGTTTTTCTGCATTCTACCACATATTTCAAATTATAGCTTGGTCATCAACTTTCACTGCTCAAAAAGGGAGATAAAAATTTGCTCTAGGCTGCTGTATTTTAAAGAACCATTTCTGATTTCTTTGGCCAAATTTTCAGAACAAATACATTTGTCCTTGAGATATGTTTTATTTGATCTGCATTGATATTCACAAAGTAACCCACTTCTCCCTGGCTGAAGGGACTGAAATGTTTGCCACAGAGATTTTAGATAAGCCATTAATAAATGTTGCTGGGTTTAGGGGTTATAGGGTCACCATTCCATGTGGACCTAGAGGTGGCCAACATCCCTACAGTGTTTAGGACCTGAATTCAAATTCAATGCCAGTGTATATGTATAAATTAGGGAAAAACTTGGCAGGTTGAAACCATCCCCATCTTTCATTAGCTAAAGCAACAGAAATATCTAGTTTGGAAGTCTTGGAATCCAAAAGTGCAGAATGCAAAAAACTGAGTCCCCACACACCATGCCACTTGTGAAAAGAGGGGTGAAAAGCAGTGAGGTCTTGGCCTGGCACTCTGGAAAGGGAATGCCATGAGCTCAGCTCGTCCTTGGTGTCTCCCTTCTGCTCTCTGACTCCTTACACTGAGGCTGCTGCCCTTGCATACTGGAAAATCTATATTAAGTGATGTGCAAAAACGATCGAAAGGCACAGGAGTTTGTTCCCTAAGCCACAGACACACGCAAAAACTGCTTTTTCACACCAAGTACCTCTTGCAGTGACAGCTTTCACCTGCTGATTGTCCCAGCTCCTCTCCAGGGGGGTTGGTTTGTCTTGAAAGTACCAAGTCAGGAGGAGAGACCTGGAGTGCTGCAGCTCTGGAGTATATGGGCCATGCTAGTTTTTACCATCTTGGGCCAGCCAGAGGTCCAGGCTCTCCAGGAGCAGTGTCCCAGGGGAGCAGAAATTCATTTGGCTGATGCATGAGTTTGCGAGGAGAAGGGAGAAAAGCAGGATGCGACTTTAGAAGAGGTTTTACTCCAAAAGGCAGCTGATGAATGCAGGTAACTCACCTGACCTCACATGTAGTTCATGACTTTGGATGGAACAAGCACAGAGGGGAAAATAAAAAAAAAAAAAAATAAATTATAAATCCAAAAATAATACAGATATTCGGCCACCTAAAAATGTATGGGAACAGAAACAACTTCTCACTGTGGTCAGATTCTAGAGCAAAGCCAGAACTCTCCTCAGAAGTTCAGATCCTTTGTTGGTGGCCCAAAACAACCTCTGTGAGGATAAAGCACAAGGACCTCACTTTCAAGCAATTAAAAAGCCTCCTGACCCCGAGCCACCCACAGCAGCTTGCTGTAACATTTCCCAGAGCCAGGCCTGGCCCTACACAGTCCCCCTGCATGGGGGCAATTGAAAAAAATTGCTCCAGAAACCTCCAGTACCTGGGGGCAGGTCTCCTTCACTATAAATCCTCCTGTTCTCCCACAGTGGGCCCCAGGAAATGACTTTATACCCCTGCTGCATTCAGACATCCTGCCACACATGACCCCTAAGGGGTCTCAAGTGAAGAGGAAATAGACTGAGGCACTTCGCTTTTCTTCCATAAAACCCAGGACAGCCAGGACAGAGCCAAGCATTTCCTGCACCCTGAAATGGGAGAGGGTCTCTGGTAGGACCCTCATCCCCTCATCTCAGGGACTGCTTATTGTACAGGCAGATTATTATACTGCAAATTTTATTTTAGCCATAACTGGAAAAAGTAATCAAAGCAAATGCAACAGCTCAGAAGGAATCAGAGCAGGATTAGACATTTATATGAGTAAGAATAGCTCCTGCACTTTGACTTGCTGTGATAAAAATAATAAGAAGCTCCGTTTTCATGCTCCAGGGCAGAAAAATTATCTCTGAACAAGGTGTTAGGAATAAATTTCCCCTCACAACAGTAGTCCTCAACTGCCCAGGCCACAGCACAGGATCCAGGGGTGTGTAGTGGCCACTGAGAGAGGCACAGCTGGCTGGAAGCCCGTGGGCTTGTTCAGGAGCTGCTGCAGCCATGAGAGCAGGAGATGGGTCGCAGTGTTTCAGGAGTGAATGGAGCAAGGCCATCACTCCCTTTGACCTGTGCATTTCCTTGCTAAGTCCTAGCCCACGCCAAATGAAGAGCAGTGAGTTTGTGTACTGGATCCCAGGGATCTCCTCACTTTCTCTGGCTCGTTTCTCTGCAGAGATGGATCACTGCCACCCCTCCCTTCCTCTGCCCGCCCAGGCTGAGCCTTTAAGTGGTAATGGCCTTAGCCCCAGCTGATGGATAAACTGGCTTGAGACTGATCTCTCCGGACCATTAAACCTTTCCCCAGCGACTAGCCATTAATCCCTCCAAAAGTCCTCCTAGATGAGGTTGTTGTTAGCAGCATCAATCCTTTTTAAGGCCCCAATTTGCAGCGGCAAGGAGCGGGGAAGTGCGGGAAATGGGTGCATTTGTCAGGCGGTGCCATCTGTTCCCCGGGTTACAGACAGCCCGGCCGGAGCTCAGGGCTTGCAGCCAGGTGAGTGTCGCCCTGATTTTTCAGCCTTCCGATGTTTTCATTCTTGGACTGGAGAGTTCTCACGCACCGGAACAAAGAGTGATATTTTGTAAATATATTCCTTCCAGGGGGAAGGACAAATTGATGGACTGCTGGTTTGACCAGTGGGGTCTGAGGGGTGTCAACCTCGTCCCTCCAATCGCTGGTCAAAGTCCAAACTCTATTTAAACCCTGAATCTAAAAATGAAGTTCTTCTTTTTCTCACTCTCGACTTGACAGGTGAGTGTGGTTGTTTTCGTGTCCTCCTGCGACAGGTGAGGGCTGTCCCTGTGCAGCACAGACCACCCACCACAGGGCAGGACAGGGCTGCTCCAGGCACCTGGGGGGTTGAGGAAGGCCAGGAGGAAAAGCTGGCATTTTTTTCCTTCATTGCAGCGCCTTTTCTGGGGGCAGAAGGCTCCAGCACACGGAGTTACCAATGAATTCCTGCTGGTATCTGCAGAGATGCTGTCAAGTAAACAGGTCTGGGACGGGAATCTCCCACAGCATTGCTGCTTATAGACCTGGGCAAGTCCCCTTGTCTTAGCTCCTCTTTCTAACTCCAATGTTTGCATTATTAAAACAGCCACATCTTCAGCCAGAAGACTTGACTCTCCTTAATGTTGACTCTGGAAAGTGGAATTTCAGCCACCCAGTCCATAGCCCCCTGCCACTTCCAGCCTCTTCCCTCACTGTCAGCACACTAGCCCTGGTTATCTTCCCTTAGCTCTTCCAGGACTTTTTCACATCCTTAAATCTCATTACTTTGAGCCATGCTTAGGGGCTTGGGAGGAGGATGGTGGCAGTAGAGGTGCTGAACTCTCCCTGCCACTGATGGTGGCAGCATGGAAATCACATCCGCGAAACCACAGCTCAGTGTTTCTGCATTTTAACCTAAAACCTCACAGCTATTTTTTCCCTCCCCTGTGTCTGAAAAGTGGCAGCTTTTGAACTCTGGGGTTTATGTCCATGTGAGGTTTTCAAACGAATGTTTAAGATCAGGTTTTATAGATATGAGGACGTATCAGCTGGAACCAAGCTGCAGTTGTGGCTGCACACAGAGCAAACTGTGCCCCAGTCTAGTCTGTGCTCCTGCATATTGCACTGCTGGTAATGATCCACTGGAGTGGTCACAGAAGGGAAGGGAGGAGAGTGAGGGATGGTGCTGGTACAAAAATTGTGGACAGCACCTTCCTTCTGGTGTCAGTTGTGTGAGGGATGGCTGCCCAGCGTTCAGGCAACATCAGAGAAAACAGCTTCAGAGCTTTAACTGGTAGCCTGATTTAACCGTGAGGCCATTGCTCCCAAAGCATGTCCATGAGGGGCAATGAGAGGGAAAACCCCTGGCACCAGCACAGCTTGAAAAAGGATGTCTCCATTCTTGGCCAAAGAGCTGATCAGTGCTATGCTCTTGATTAGGATTCCCATGTCTCTGTGCTCCATTTGCCAGCTGTAATTTGGAAATGACCGTGTCACTTCTGTCCTTTCAGTGTGAGATTTCTTCTACCACAGAACATATCTCACCATTAACAGGCAAAATTTCTCCACATCCTCATCAGAGGGCCAGATGTGTTTCTTCCCTACCAGCACAGCCCATGTCCTGCATGACTGAATCACCAGATGAATGTGAACAGGAGTTTTCAGAAGCCACTGTGGCTTTGGCAATGGTTTGGTTGGTGCTGAGCACACCACATATAGCCAGCAGCAGCTGGACTCCACAGGGGAAAAAAGGGAAACAACCACACACACATGCAAAAATCATCAGTCAGGCTCCTTTTAAATGATTAATGCAGTGCACAGAGAAAGGCTTTTCAGCTCTCAAATCTTCACATGATTATATAAACCTTAACTCACTGCAGCTACCCAGGACCTGTGTTTGTTTGTGGGCATTAGCAGCTGCTGTGGTGTTATAATTAGAGCAGGGAGTGAGGAGTCCCATGGGGAAACAGAGGAAACCCCAAATTGCTCAAGTCATTTAAGCATTCAGGGAGGTAAAACACTGCAGAGAGGTTCTGGAGTGAGCAGTGCTCGAGGGAGGGAAGGGTTACAGCCACCACAAAAGTTGTTTCTGCTCTCTTGGGTCCAGACAATTAATTACGGTTATTAATTATTTAGGATGCTACAGTAATAATTAGTGTGATAATCACCTCAGCCACTGAACTCGTAGAATGGCAGAATTATTTGGGCTGGGAGGGACCTTAAAGACGATCCAGTCCAGCCCCTCTGACATGGGCAGGGACATTTTTCACCAGACCAGGTTGCTCCAAGCCCCACCCAACCTGGCCTTGAACACTTCCATGGATGGGGCAGCCACAGCTGCTCTGGAAAACCTGTGCCAGAGTCTCCCCACCCTCACAGAGAAGAATTTCTTCCTAAAATCTAATCTAAACCTGCCATCTGTCAGATTAAAGCCATTACCCCTTGCCCCATCATTAAAAATCCTTGTCCAAATTATCTCTCAAGCTCCTTTGGAGCCCCTTTTAGTCTCCCTTGAGCCTTTCCTTCTCCAGGCTGACCAACATGGTCCTACTGCCCTGTTCCCCAGCCCTCTCCTGGGCATCTGTCCAGGGAGAACTTCCATGTGACCCCAAATTCATCCCCAGAGAACAGCTTTCCCCAAATCCATTGCCCATTCCTGTGCTGGTGACTCCCATGGGCTGTCCCAGAGGTGCTGACATTTGCAGCAGTGATGATGTGATTCCTCCCTCTCTTCTCCCTGGCTATGGACATCACTGCCCAAGAGACATCTGAGAATAGAGGACATTGCACTGATCTGAGAGGTTTTGCTTCATCTCAGGGTTTCACAAGCAATTGTCTTCCACAGTGAGGAGTGACCACACAGAGGTCACTTCCCATCCCACAGCCTCCCACCTCCATCCACCCATCAGGCAAATCAGGGGGACAGGAATGCTCCAACTCCCCTCCAGCCTCTCTCCTTTCCGTCTCATCAACTGCCACCTCATGCACAAGGATTCAACCCAACCAAAAATGAACAAGTTTTGCAATGCCCGCACCCTGAAGAAACACCAGCCAGCTCACACCATTGAAGAAACAACACTGAAAGCCAAGAGTCAGCTCTTCTTCTGCACATGCAGCCTCTCCTTCCCCTCCCAACTGCTGCTCACAGCATCCAGGCCCTGGTGGTGACCCAGCAGGTGACATCCCCCAGCCTCCTGGGGACTTGGGTAATGGGGAAGTGTCAGGGATTAGAGGCAAGAGAGCAGCGGCTGCAGTATAAAAGCAAACTGAATAATTAAAGAGAGGAGCTGTTCCTTGCAGAGAACAAAATGAAAGAGTTGTGTGATTTGAGCAGAAGTGACCTTTACACTTCATTACAAGGAGGTGGCGTCCTCATAGGGTTATTAATATTTCCAGCTGAATTAGCTTGGGTTAAAAATGGCTCAAAGGAATGAAGAAGGAGAGGGAGAGTGAACAAAAATATATCATTCTGTCTTTTTCTCCTCCTCTTTGCTTTTTGCTTTTTACTTTTTTTTTTCTTTTTTTTAATGTAATTTGTTGACTTGAAAGCAGAAGGGGCTGAGTGGCCATCAGGAATGAGGCTTCATTAGAAACAGGGAGAGCTGCAGGGTGACCTGGCTGAGGGATCTTCCCTCCGCCCTGGCTGTGCTTCAGAAGAAGCCTGTGGTGCCTCTGTGGCTGTTTCCACACTCACATCCAGGGCTCAGAGGGGGTTGTCACTCTCCAAGCCACACAGACATCACAGAATTGACATTCAGGTGGCTCTGAGCCAGTAATGGAGCTCAGTGCTGCTGCTGCTGGGTCCACTGGAGTCAGGAGGATCCCCTAGGGCAGACATGCCCCTGTGGTTGCTGTTCACCACCCTGTGGGCCAACTGATTCCCCTGCCCTCAAAACATCAATGTGGAAATGGACAACCCTGCTCAGCACATTTTAACCCACCCTGACACAAGGGACAGACAAACACCCTCCCTCCCAACAGAGACAAAGCCAGGGCCTTCATCAAGGCTGTTTTAGCAGAGGGCAGAGCACAGAAATCCTACGGAAAACAGAGCTGCTTCAGTTCTGTAGTTTCATCCAGAGTTCATACACACACAGGAAAGGACCCTCACCCCAGCATGTCCCAGCCCCACACAGCCCCACTAAACCCTGACTGCCAGTGACGTCCCAAAGCACTGGGTGAATTAAATGATTAAAGCTAAGCTCAGCAACCTGAACCTAAATCCAAGCTGCAGTTTTGCTGCTCAGAGCCTCGGGGTGAGCACAGTTGTGCTTTTTGCTCTGATCCCTCAGTCTCATATTAGTCCCATCCCCGAGATGCCAAAAGCATTGCTGCCTTGATAACACAGCCACACACCTGCTTGCTTCTCCTGGCCTGAACGATTCCTTTTACTGCCTCTCTCTGCCCAGCAATAACAGCCATCAGGAAAACCCACCAGGGCAAACAGAAGGGCAGAGAAACACAAAAGCAGATGCACATCACCAAGGAGGGAGGGTGCTGTGGTGCAGCCTGCAGTCGCTCCCAGGGGCTGCATTGTTACCACAGTGGCTCCCCCCATACCTTCCCACCCTCCCCGGCACTGCAGGTCGCCTTCCTCTGCTCCACTTGTGGAGGGGACCCTTGCAAATTTAATGCAAAAAAATCCCCACAAGTCAAATAAAGGCTGGAGGCTTTTGAAGTGATCATGAAATGGACACGGTGGCAGCTGCTTCTCCTCCAGTGGCTGCTGAATCACAACCCCTCACTTATTTATAGGCGTCCCCAGGGCGCTCGCAGGCGAGCCGATGACAAATGCCAGAGAACATCCACCCTCAGCCCCACAAGGTGTTGTTATCCTGGCTGCAAAGGAGATGCAGAGCGAGGAAACAGCACCCTGTCAGCTGTGCCAGACGGGTGGAGTGGAGGCAGGCAGAGCACCCGAGACACTTCACCCACCAGCCAGCGCCTCCAGCATCATCACCTGAGGGCTGCTCCCAGCAAAGGCTCTCGCCCTCCGAGGTGGAGCTCATTCCCATCACTAATTCCCAGGGGTTTTGATGCCATCTCCACTTTGACAAAGGGCAGCACTCCTGTGACCACAGGAAAGAGGACTCTGGTGCACAGAGCAGATTTATCTGGGCTCTGAAGCGAGTCCAGGGATGGAGGCCAGGATGCTGATGCTCCAGAGGGAGAAGCACAAGTAGATGCTGAGAGCCAAAGTTTTCCCCTTATTGCTGGAGGCTATTGCACATGGGCCAGGCATTGAACAGTTCCAAGGGCAAGAGAGGGGAAAATTCAGACTTAATATGGCCTTGATGCTGGGAAAAGGGATGAATGTGAGGTGAGAGGAAGGAAAAGGCTGAATCCTCCCCAGGCTGGGTCAGGGAGGGAGGAATACCTCTCAGGGAAAGCAAAGGTGAACAGTACCACCTTGTTCTGTCCCTAAGAGCATCCCTCCCAGGTGATGCCCACCAGGGCTCTGTTCCAGAGGGAAGAAGTAATTTCCTTTGCCATAGTGCCAGAGAGCTCTCTCTGGGTGCATCCACAAACTCTGCTGCTGTGCAGACAAAAGTAGGAGTCAGGCAGCAGGATCTCCATTATCAGCGATGATTCACAGGCCACAGAGATCACAGCTCGCCTTGTAGATGTCACTGGGACCTGGCAGTCCAGGAAAAGCATCTCATTTATAAACTAAGACGAATTATGACTGCTGAGGTATTGCTCACATGGGAGCTGCTGCCTGTTCTCTGGACTAGAATGGCTCTTTAAGTGACCCATGAGGCTGCAGGACCCCTCCCCAGGGCTCTCTAGCTGGGACAGGGCCCCTGGGGAGGGGTGCAGAGCCCTGTCACTCACAGCCAGACCAGGGTTTCCATAGGTTTCCTGGTGTTTAGTTGCACTGGGCTGCTGTAGCTGGTTTTTATTTCAAGTCATCATTCACAGATTAAATCTGAAGTGGCTGTTTGGACTAGACTTGTTTTCTGTGAAAATTGTCACATAGGCTGAAAAAGCAATGGGATTTACAGGGAACATCCAGGGACTTGCTCTGGTGCAATTCCAGGTGGGCCCAGGAAAGCCAGTGAGCTGCTCTGCCAGGGACGCTGGGATTGCTGTGGAGTTTCTGGGATGAAAATCCTTGAGGTCTGAGTTAGGGCTGAGCTCACAGTGACGCCAACAGGACCACTGATAAAGTCTCTCCCTCGACTCCTCAGTTTCATGATGTTTTTAAGTAGACAGTTCCAGGTCTAAGTGGAATTAGCTGATGGCATAAAATGTTTTTGAAGCATGAGCTGGAGTCAGACAGACATAAAGGTCATCTAAGTTTTTTTTTCTTTCTTTCAACTTTCAACTTCAAACCCATGACTGATCTGAAAGGACCAGAGGCAGCAGGTGTCCCACACACCTGGCTGGGATCCACTGGGAAATGCAACTGGAGCAGTGGGGAGAGAAAGAGGGAAGAGTTAGGAAGAGGAGAGAAGAGGTGCAGAAGATTCCTCGCTAATCTGAACAAGCAAGTCCCACTTTAACTCCACTAACACAGAAAGCAGTAGCAGCAGTAGCTCATCATCTAAAGACTGTGACACGAAATTTATCTTTTTTTCATTGCTTTCACAGCAATTTTGCACTGTGTTTGATAGCTGATGTGCATATCCAAATTCATGCAGCCCCACCACCCCTCTCCCTCTGCCTACTCACACTCACCCACGCTCTTCTGCGTGTGACTCAGGATGAAAAGGGATTTAGAAAGATGCAGGGAACGTTTACAAGCCACCCACGGTTTCACCCCCAGCCTGGATGGCCACATGAGCACGTCCAGGCTGCATTTTGAGGCAAATCCCTGGGACAGGCTTTTTTTCCTGTCCCCTGCACAGCCAGGCACAGAGCAAAGCTGCACCAGCTCTGCCTCAGTGTTTGCTGCTGGCTGGGCATTGCAAGGCTGGGTTTGCTTTAAGACATGGCAAATTTTCCAGCTCCTTGCTCAATGCCTTGTCCATGTATGGGTCCAGGAGTGGTCACTGCAGCAGAGCCCAGAGACCCCATGTGGTGTCACCATAAGGAGGTCACTCGGTCACCCTGGGCAGGGTGGGAGGGTGGGAGACATTTGCAGAGCAGCCACAGGCTGTCCTGTTCAGGAGCACCAGCAAAAAAACATGATTGTGTGAATGCCTGTGGCTTTTTCTGGGCTGACTGGGTTCGGTGTGGAGCCTCCAGCAAAATCTCTGTAGCATGGGGGCACTGGTGCAGGTCCCAGCAGCACAAAACCAGCAGCAAAAAAAAAATTCCCCAGANCACTGGTGCAGGTCCCAGCAGCATAAAACCAGCAGCAGAAAAAAAATTCCCCAGAAGCAGCTGTCAGAGACTGACAGGGGACAAACAAACCAGGTGTGGGTGACAAACCAAAGCCAGTGTCCCCCCCTTAACACAGCTGCTGAGGAGCCATTTAGGGGAGTGTGTCACCACTAACATCATCCTGTTTCCATGGAGACCAGATTAACAGAACTGTCGAGAGAAGCTGCACTCCTAATCTCTCCCGGAGAAAAGAGCTTGCTGATACAAGAGACTTTTAAACATCTTTAATCCAAATTCAGGGCTTTCCTTGCCATGTTCCCTCTAATCCTTCTAGAGGTTACCAGCCCCTTCCAGCCCCAAGCCCAGCACAACAGCATCAAGCAGTGCAGTCACCCACAGCCTCTCTCCCCTGCTAATATAAAATTTGCTATCTCTCTCTCCAAAAGTTTGGCTGTCTTAAAAAATAACACTTTTACCAGGCCATGATGTGCAAGGGTCCTGAAAAATGATGTCTCCATTGGTGCACTCAGCCTATTTTCTGGAGATGGAATTAGGCCCTGAGGACAGAGATGGAGGCACTTTTTTCCATCAACAAAAAGTTGCAGGTCCTGCTTTCTGCATTGCATGAGACACTTTCCACTGACCTTCCTCTCCTGAGCTTTTGTCTCTCCTGTGTAGCATCCCAGATAAGATCAGGTCCCACAGGAACACTGGATCATTTGCCCTCTGGAATGATCCACTGCATTTGCACAGCCTGACCTGAGGATTTAGGGAATCACAGACTGGTTTGGGTTGGAAGGAACCTTAAAAATCATCTGGTCCACGTCCCCTGCCCTGGGCAGGGACACCTTCCACTATCCCAGGTTGCTCCAAGTCCCATCCAACCTGGCTTTGGACACTTCCAGGGATCCAGGGGCAGCCACAGCTTCTCTGGGAACCTGTGCCAGGGCCTCCCTACATTTACAGGGAAGGATTTCTTCCCAATATCTGACCTAAATCTACCCTCCTTCAGCTTAAGGTTATTCCTTCTCAAAAATCCCTCTCCAGCTCTCTTTCCCTCTCCCTCCAGACCCCAAATTTACTTCTATTTTGGGAGGTAGAAGCACATTACCCTGTTCTCTGCTTCTACCAGCCCTGCAGATTTATGCACAGCACAACAAAGGTTGCCTTCCCCTCCAGACCTTTTTGGCTTGGACTGTCTTTTCCCTGATAGACAATTCATATCTCAAAATGCTCCAGGAGTTCCCACACCCTCCTTGCCCATCCAAGGCAGGCATCCACATTTTCAAACCACCATTTAGGGCCTTTGCCAAACAGCTTTTGTTGAATTTTTATTTTTTTTTCCCAGTGGGATTCACAGTGATATCCTCCTGTACCTCTCTGAGTCTCCAAGCAGGTGGGACACTGCCCTCAGCTCTTTGTGCTCTCCATGGAGGGTCTCACTGCACACTGCACATGTGGCTGGTAAAGCTCTCCAGCTGTGCTGAGTCAGAGCCTTTTGGAACATCTCTGCCTGCTAAGCTGAGCAAGGCATCAAAGGCTCTGCCACCTTCCTGTTGCTTCCAAAAGTTAAAACAAATCTGACTGCTTGTTTTTCCTTGTCTTC